>VZSC01017217.1:60360-92486 GCA_013398225.1 Steatornis caripensis
GCTTATTCCTGAATCTCACGGGACGAGTGAAGCCCCTGCCTTTCCCCGAAGTCGCTCAGCTCAGCTGAAGTCAGAACTCCTGTTTGCTGCCCCAAATCCTCCCCGTCACCGTTCCCCTTCCTCCTCCCGAACAAACCCTGGCCTGGAGCTGCAGAGAGCTGTGACGAAGCGGGAAGGAGGATGGTGCGGTGGGGAAAGCGGCAGGATGGAGACCCAGGACCTCGTGCCCACGGGGCAGTGACAGGGAGAGCCGGCTGGCTGCTCCCTCCACACGGCCCTGCGAAGGCTGCTGCCCCTTGGGCTACACTGGCATGTTATTCGTGGCTGTAAAACCCCGGAGTTTTCTACATAAAACCCCAAANAAGGAGGATGGTGTGGTGGGGAAAGCGGCAGGATGGAGACCCAGGACCTCGTGCCCACGGGGCAGTGACAGGGAGAGCCGGCTGGCTGCTCCCTCCACACGGCCCTGCGAAGGCTGCTGCCCCTTGGGCTACACTGGCATGTTATTCGTGGCTGTAAAACCCCGGAGTTTTCTACATAAAACCCCAAACGGATGGAACAAAAAGAGGTGACAGACACGGGTCTCTCCTGCCCATGACCCCACGGCTGGCCCGTGTCTCCCAGCACCAGTACCGCTCCTAATGAAGCTCCAGCAGTAATGTCTGCAAAATACACCCTGAGGTCGTATTTTATACCAACGCAGGACTTGTCACGCCAGAGCCCGCAGCCCTCAATGCAAATACACCTCTGCAGGCCTGCCAGGACTGATAACGGGAAAAGCAAAACAATTCCCCGGGGTCAGCGGCAAGGGAAAGACCCCAAACCGCGCCTTCACCCAGCCACCGGCCCGTCGCTCCTTGCTACGCAGCGCAGAGCTCGGGGTGTGCTGCTTTAGGCCAGAAGTGGGGAAACCCGGTCCCCAAAGGAGCACGCTTGGCCACGCTGGCGTCCGAGCGGACACCGCTGCCTCCCCAGCCCACGCGGGCTGCAGCGAGCGCAGCCGGGCCGAGCGGACGGGAAGAGGCCATCTCTGCACGGAGCGGAGAGGAGAGCCGCGGCCCGCGAGCCTCGGGGAGGGAGGCTGCGGAGCAGTGACATATGAGGATAATGAGTGTTGACATATGAAGATACAGCCAAACTGAAAGCTACATCCTATTTAGCTTTTAATTTGGATGCTCATAGAGCGGATTCTGAAGCCTCGTTTCATCACGGCTCTTAAAACGGATCTGACTTATAGGAAACAACCTGATGTGAGACTGCATTACGTCTAAACTTGACTTGAATACCACCACCCGCTTCCCTGGATATCCAGCC
Organism: Steatornis caripensis; assembly: GCA_013398225.1. Classification (NCBI taxonomy): domain Eukaryota; kingdom Metazoa; phylum Chordata; class Aves; order Caprimulgiformes; family Steatornithidae; genus Steatornis; species Steatornis caripensis. The sequence goes on from VZSC01017217.1 coordinate 61,675, forward strand.
TGCGAAATCCCGCGGCACGTTTGGGCAGGCGAGCTGTGCCCCGGGAAAAGGATCCTGGTCAGGAAACCCACTTTATCCGTGGGAAACCCATGGATCTGGCCCCAAACTACGTGGCCAAAACCAACAACACGGATGGCGTGCTTGTCTTGGCTGCACAGGTTGGAGCCAGATCCAGAAAAGACAGAGGTGCTGCTGAACCTGCCGGAGTCCACCCCAGCATCCCCGCAAGAGCCACCCGCACCGGAGCCGGCACGGAAACCCCAGCTGCCTTCGCACCTTTCCTCCCTCACAAACCTCCTCTGGGTCAGCATCGATTCGGGAAGTTTCCGAGCGTCTCTCTGAGAGAAGATGCAGAGCGCAGTTGCTGTCCCTGCCTCCCGGCTGGCGTGGAGACGGCCCGGGACGGGAGATGCCTTGGTGCCCTCCGCTCTCCTTGGGTCAGTGCCTGGCCGTGCCGCATGGCATCTCCCCTCCTAACCTGCCTCGCTGGGTCTTCCCCCAGGTTTTCTTCTCCCACTTTGCTCCTGACCAATCTTCCAGTTACTGAACTTAACTGGGGAAGGGCAGCTAAAGGTTCGCTACCTGCAGCCCCTGCTGATCGCATCCCGGGTTGCCCCCAGCAGAAACACCAGAATAAAATAACAACAATCGCACGTCACCGTTTTCATCTCTGCTTTTGCTTTCTTCTTTTTAAAAGTAATTCCTGACTCGCAGCGCAGAAGAGGCCCCTGTGATCCCCGGGTAATGGCCTGCCCTCTATGCAGAGTGGAATAGAGTTAGAATGAACGCTCCAGAAACCCTGACAGCCCGTTTAACAAGGTGTCTAACATCCCATTTCCTCTGCACTTCCTCTCTCCTTAATCCTTTTATGCGAAACTCACTCAGGAGTAAGCACGTGTGAAATTGAGGACTCTCTAATACACATTGCACGACACAGGCTCACTGAAATGGAGTGTCTCAGCCTTGTTCCGTCAAACAGTGCCAAGAGGAAGCCGACGTTAATCAAAGAGTCTTTTCCACGTGTCCAGGGCCTCGTGCACCCGCAGAGCAAATAAACAGCTTTCCGCTGCCACTGCTTTCCCAACACTTTCATCTTCTTAAAGCCCCGGATTCGACAGGGCAGTTCGGAGGAACAGGAGGGGTGAAAATGGAGAGAAGCAAGGGGCGCCGTGCCCTCGGCCTCCCGACAGCTCCTGCTTTGGCTGGGGGTGTGGAAGGAGTCACCAGGTTTTGAGCCAAACCTGGATTTTGCAAATAAAATCTACGGGCAGCATGAAGCAGCCCCCGAGGCCGCCGAGCCCCGGAGCTGCCGACCAGCACAGCTGCCGGGCACCCACAGCTCCGGGAGGTCCCCAGCGCATCCCACGGCACAAGCAACGCAGGGCAGCAGCCCGGTTTGGAGGCAGGGTCAAAGCACGCAGCTCCGAAGCACAGTGTAGAGGATTGGACCGAGCCTGGAGCAGCTCAGGTCTCCCAAAACTTGGACTGAACCTGCCTCAAGGATTATTCCCATGTTTCCCATGATTTCTGAGTTTCAAGCAGCCCGGCTGCGAGGTTTGCTGGCAGCGGTGCTGGGAAGAGCTTGCCAATCCTGCGTGACCGCCGTCGGGGCCAGGCTGGCCCTGCTAACGCCAGGGGAAGTTCGTCGTGACATTAGGATTTCTCACGGAGCAGCCCAGAGACGTGTAAGAAGTCGCGCGGAGAGGCCAAGCTCCCCGCGAGGGGCTCTGCGTGCTGCAAGACATGTGCTGCAAGACACATGTTGCAAGATGCAACAAACACCAGCTCAGCACAGATGATTCACCGAATTATTTTTGCTGGTTTCAGAGGCTTGAGATCTCAAAAAATACATTCATTGTTAGACATTCACTATAACTAGCCACATTCTGCAGTGGAAAAATGCTTACGATTTTACTCCGTGACTTGGATTTTTTCGCAGAAAGCCTTTGCTTTTCTAGAGCAGGGCAAAGGAGAGCCAGAAAGGAAAGCGAACGCCCGCCTGAGAAATTCCCAGGGAATACTTCGGCTAGTTTTGTGTATTTTTTAATCACAAGCCACGTCCGCCTAAGGTTTGAGCAATTTACTATTTAACACCGGGTACAGCTTATATCAGAGGGATAATATGCTGCAATTGCAGGCGGACAGACTTGATCCAATAGGTCTATTATCTCCCCCCGTTACTATGATCCTGTCCTAATTAGGGTCTCACACAGACCAGATACACCAGAAGTCAATGACAACTTCATTTATCCAAGGCTTCGGTCTAGGAAAGCTGTCTGGTGTTTTTAAGTCACCATCAAGTGGGTATCGATCCGGTGAAGTCAGGAAATGATACTTCATTTATGTGCTTTAGCCTGGAAGTCGGGGTGCGGGTTACGGCTCCCTGGGTGGCCCCAGGGTGCGAGGGCTGGGCTGGGTCTGCAGTTTGCAGGGTGAGCAGTTAAAATACCGAGTTTCCCTCTTCCTCTGCCCGACAGACTTTCCGAGGGTTCACATTCATGGTAAATCAACAAACACTTGGATCAATAAGGGATGCAGGGGGGTGATTTGCATCTGTGCTCTCAAAGCTCTGCTGGAAGAGGAGCCTGGAAAGCACACGGCGTACGATACTGGCCTTGTACGGAGAGACGGAGAATCCTTCTTATTGCACGGTGGAATGCAGATTACAGACCTGGAGATGATGAGCGGTGCTAAACCCAGGGCCTAAAAATAAACAAACACACAATATCAACCCCCAAGTGAATGAGATTTCCGTAGTATCATCGCACCGTGTAAATGACAGCGTCCCTCCGGATTAGCCGATGGAGAGCGGGCTGGGGCGTTGGAAAGATAAGGCACGTTTAATCTGCGCACGTAATCAGCCGAAGGGAAAATATAAAATGCTAATAACAAATTGGAATTCAATCTAAAAAGGATGCAACAAACACCAGAACCATTTTTCCTTTCTTGCCTTTGGGAAAAAAAAAGAGCAAGCCAGCCTGCCCCCCCCACTCCCTCCCCCCAGCCTCCTGGCTGTTTCTTCCCCTTATTTTCCCCTCCAAAATGCTTCATTACAACACTTCGGAGGCTGAAATCTTCCCCTAACTAGCTTGGTCCCCGTTTTGCTCTGCCCCATACATCCAACTTTATGTTTTAAATGGATCAGTTTGCTTGTGACTAAATATAGAGCGGATCTCCGCATCCCTCGCTAGGTGGAACACTATAAAAGGTAAGTGGTACAATACATCATCTTAAAAGGTGGCTTATCTGGAGAGGAGGTGTAGGAAATATTGTGCGAGGGACCGTCTGCATCCGAGGCGCAATTGGATTCCATTTTTCCTGTTGAAATAGGGAACGGCGAGCACGTCGCTAATGCCTGAAAAATCACGTCAAACCACGAGGCAGGCGGTGAGGGACCGGCCCCCTCCACGCCACGGGGAGCCCGTGCCAGCCAAGCCCAGGGCAGCCAAGCGCACGCGTCGCGCCGTTCCTAGTCGTCTCCGTCTACCCGGTTCACGAGCGTACCTTTACGCCACCGCCTACTCGAAGATCCCCAAACCTTGTCGACGCGCGGCAGCTGTCACGCTTCCGCTGCGGCGCGACCCTCGTAGCGAGGCAGCACGGCGCCGCGCCGAGGCCAGGAAAGCTCTTTTCCCTATTCAAACCAGCATAATGTAAAATGGAAAAGCAATTTTTCTTTCTAACTGCGGCGATCCCAGGGGCTGCGCCTACACGGCTGCGCCGCCGAAGCGAGTCCCGTGCCCGGGCAGCGCGGGACGCGGGGCTGTGGAGGCTCCGCACAGACCTGCGCCTGGCAGGGCCCGGGAGCCGCTCTGATTATCGGCCGTGACTTTCGGAATAAGACGAGCATTTCTGCATTCACCCCTCAGCAGAGAGACTGATCTTTCCTCCCGCACAGAACAACGCTTTAACGGTCAAATCCATCCGTTACTTAAGCCTCACAAAACATTGCTGAGCGGAATTAAGACAGAGCGTGGGTATTTTACTCAATTTCTGCCTACCCCCTCTTCACCTAAAGCAAACAAACCAGCAAGCAAACGTCCTTCTATCAGATCCCAGCACGACCACGATCCCAAGCAGCCCCATCGCTGCCTTCGAGTGACCAGCGGTCCCTGAGGAGCTGTGCTGCTGTGTGTCATTACGTTCCAGAATTAACACCCCGAACCGAACGGCGGGTGAGATGCAGCTGTGGCGCTTTTTGGATACCCTTTGCCGTGCCAGAACGACCGCGCTGTATATTAAGAATTTGTCTTTTCACGTACTTTGGTAACACACCCCCTCGGCCCAGTTTCCAGTGTGCTGGCGAAGTTACTCGCAGACCGACGAAGGCTCCTTCGTAGCGTTTAAGGTGCGTTCTTCCCCGTCCCCAGAAAGCCTAGGCTCCATGGCAGTAAAGCAAATCCAGCATCAACGCAGAGATTTGGGGTTAAGCCACGGCGGCTGCAAACCGCGTAAGCCCCAGTGACAGTATATTTATTTCCTCCCCACGCCTTTGCTCAGACACTGCAAACAGGGCAGATTTCCTATTACACACACGCGCACACACGGCCAAATCCTGTATATTGGGCAGGAAGATTATTGAACAAAAGTAAGTGATAAAAGCACGGGCCAAAAAGATGTGTTATAGTGTTTTCCTTTGAGGCAAAGACAAAGAAGACACTTTGCTGTTTGTTGTGCCAGAGAATCATCTCTGATTGTTTGTGTCACGGTGGCAGATAAGTGCAAAGGAGATAGATGTTCTGTCTCCGAGGCACAGTTCTCATCTGTATAGTATAAATTTATGCCTGCTGGTTGCAAGCCTCATGATTCAGAGCCGGTATATGACTGGGATCTGAGCAGAGGAAAGCCACTGCCTTCGCTCCTGACGTTGATCTGCTTCATTCGCGTTGTCAGTCGGCCCCTGAGCAACGTCCCCTCGCGTTAGAGTCACCCGCGCTGCGCGCAGGGCTGTCCCGGGCCAGGGCTCGGCTGCTCGGCAGCTCCCGCTTCAACCAAGCCCAACCCGCCAGGCTCTGGCAGCGGCCTCGCTCACTGGGAAGGTGCATTTTCCCTTCCCTTCTGGCAGCTCGGGATCCCTTGCTCTTCCCATTCCTCAAACCCGAAGCTATTTCTTTGCGCAAACCAAGCACAGAGGCTGGAAAGGAGGAGAATGACTCGGGAGGGGGCCAGCCCTGTGCTCTGAAAACCCATTCCCTCCTTCCCACGGCGCTTGGCCACCGCGTTCAGTTTTAGAGGCAGCAACGCTGCTCAGTCTGGATTTCAGAAGTCGCGCGTAATAGCTGCCTGCTTGTGTTTTAAGTATTCACTGGGGCACTATCAAGATAAATATATAATCAAAATAATTATATTCAAACTGAGCTGAAAGAGCATCTTGGCTTCGGCAGTCACTCGCTCATTCAGTACGCCGCTAATTAAGTATGCCTTACAGCGCGCTCTGAAGGCTGCCAAAAGCAGACTTGGAGAGGTTAATGAGACAACGGTAAGTTTTCTTACATAGCAGCATATAACTATAGTTGACACATATTAATGCTCAGACGATTAACAAAGACCAGATTCGAGCCCAGATCTCTCTCATCCTTTTTCGTCTCCATCTCCGGACTTCATCGCTTCACGGTGCAACAGGAGCTGCGCCCAGGGCTTTGCTGCTCCTCGCTATCCTTCACCTTCCTCGCACCAGAAGGATGACGTACCCGATTCCTTCCTTACCCTGCTCCTCTGGACATGGGTCATGTCACTCCTTCCCCCTCCTCAGCCTCCTGGCCAGTCCCTCTCGCTCGTAGGACTCTGAAGAGCTACAAGACTTTTTGAACGTATTTTTACCGCAAGTACTTGCTAAGAGAGGTAGGGAAATGAACACCACCACTGAGACTTTCAAGACCATTTACAAGGGCTTGGTTTTCCTTGTACTGGTGTCTCTGCTGAAGCACTGGCAAGACCCGCGCACCAAGTGTGAATGTCAGTAAAGAGAAATGATCAGCTGTGGTCATTGCAAGGTGGCAAGAGCCGTATTTCGCTGTGCTTCCATCTCTCCCGTGCAGCAGACCCTGCCTTTGCTTGGAAGTTCACTCCTGTCCGGGTAAGACACCGAGTTAGAGCGCAATACCTCACAGACAGCTACGCTGGGGCCTGCTCACGCCGGGAGAGCCGGTCAGGAGCCAACGCACGCACGGACAAATGCCCACGAAATCTCTGTGATGGCGGAGGCTACTCAAAAAGTAAAGGGTGATGGAGAGAGGCCAATAAATATTCAAAGAATGCATTTCCTTAGGTAAACAGAAGAGTGCAAGAATGGTCCTACCAGGTCAACTCGAGGTCTGCACAGCCCCGCAGCGACTCTGGTCGCACCGCAAAGCAGCTGGTGTACTGCCGAACGAGCATCAGCCGAGGACCGCCGGCCACCCGCACGGCGCGGCTGGGGCTGACACGGAGGCGTGCAGGAAACACTGTCACCGCACAGCGCACGTAGGGAAAGCGTCCACGGGGCTGCAGCGGAACGTAAGAGCCAAAAATTGTCGCCAGGCCCTGGAAGCAAGTGTGAGCAAAGAAAGAGGCAGAGGAAGATGGGGAGATCGAAGGAGCCCTTTCTGCCCGAAAGCTGATAAAGGCATGCTTCTGAAGACAAATTCTTTTGAAGTAACAGCACCAGCGAGACCTTCACCCGAGCGAAGGTGCTGGGAGCACTTCTCACGTGGAGGTTGGTCGTGCTTTCAGGAGCGAAGGAGATGAAAGAATCTCTGGGCTCTGCTTCTGCCTTCCCCTCCAGAGCTGAAAGTTTGTTTATTTGGCTCTGTAAACAACCCCAATTTCCCCCCACTGCTGATTGCTTAATTTCATGCTCCTCTGAAACCAGCCCAGTATCTCAGCTCATCTCCTTAGCTCTCCTTCCTGCAGGCAATTACTCACACATCCAGTCCCCTCCCCTGCTTCACCAGTTTGCAGCCACCAGCCGACAAGGGCATCCCGGAGGAAATGAGCTTCGCTCCCGTTACTGGACAATCTGGAAGGCTGAGGGAAATTAGGGCTAAGCCCAGAAGTTTAATTTCCCCTTGTGATGATCAAGGGACTTAATTTTTTTTTTTTTTCCTGTGGTACCTCTGAAGTTAGAGGGAATTTAGCCAGAGCTAAAGACAAATGAGAAAGTTCACTGGAGGCTCCGGATTTCACCACAAATCACCTTCGCCAGGGAAGGTTTTATTGCAGGAGTTTCTGGGTTAACCCAACACAGCAGCACGAGCGCTACCAACCCAGAGCGGCACGCTTGCCTTGCGCAGTCAATGATCACCCACCGCCCTGTATTTCTGAAGTCGGACCCAAACTCGCCCAGGATTCCCTGGGTATCCACATTCCCCCGGGAGTTTTAGAAGCAGCAAACTTGCGCTCCCTGTTTGGGGTCAGTAAGTGTTACCGACACCTTTTAGCACGACGCAAACACCCCCTAGAAGAAGAGCGATCCAGCAGTTGCTATGCTACGAGGCTCATGTTGCCGCCTTCGAAATGCCAATGTGAAGGAGAAATCCTTGTGTCCCTGAAGCAGCCTGCTACCGGACACACAGGGAAAACGGGGAGCCGGGGCAGAGCTAAACTCGCGTGCTCGGTTTCAGCCTCTCTTGGGGTAACGTTATCTCAAACTTTCCGTTCCCATGTTTCCTTACTGCTGCTGTATCACGGCGATAGGGATGCGATAGATCCGAATCCTGGCTCTCCAGTGGTGCTGGTGGCGAGATCTGGAAGAAGCCCAGGAAATTCCTCAAGCCACAAAATATAAAATGGGGCGCGTGTAAACCCGCACTTGCCAAGTCCCCCCCCGGAGCCCTCAGGAACTGGGAGGTACCTGGGTAATTAAGACCCTGAAATAGGGACCTGGAAACCGGCGCCTCGGCCCCAGCCTTGCCACGCGTTTCCTTTGTAAATCACTTAACCTGTCTAGACATCAATTTCCCCAAACCTGCAAACCAGAGAGCAAACCGCATTTCCTCCCTGGGACACCCGCGTTTAAAATTTGTTCTTCTCACACTTTGTATGGCTGAAAATCAAAACGTCACGGCAGGAGAAGAAAGCCAAAAAAGCCGTTTAGCACCACTCCAACCACAATTTTTAAGTTTACACGCGGTTCATTGAATTCTTTTTCCAGCTCAGGCAATGGCGAGCGGGACCCTCCAGAAGTGCCTCACTCACTGCCAGACCCGAGTGCGCTGATGGTACCAGTCAATCTGCGGTGGGCACCCCTAACGCCGGTGGGCGAGTGTCCGGGAGAGCGGAGGCGAAGGAAATTACCAGCAAATCACCACCACCCCCTTGGATGCCAGACACGACTTCTTCGGGAACTTTGCGCCGCTTGCCCCGGCACCAAGTTCCTCAGGAAGGAGAGGTTGGCTCCTGCGTCGTGTACATTGTCTTAGAAGATTGATTTTCTACCTGTAAAAGTGACGGACGTTCTCCCTCCTCTCCTGGATGCCTTAGTCAAAAGAGAAAATGGATCCTTTAAAGATACATGCATCCATCACTATTATTTACATTCTAATATGCGTACGCAGCTCTGCCCCAACAAGGGAAATGTAAATCAGATGGACATCGTTCCCTGAATGCCCTAAAGAGCTCCATTCCCCCCAAATTAGAACAGAAAATGCTCTTTTAAAATGCACCTTTAGTATGTAAAAGCTGCTGCATGCTGACTCTAAATAAACCAAACTTGAGCTACATGCCAAATATCTTAGATAAAGGACAGGTAAGACGGTAGTATCTGGCCAAGGAATCGGTCCTAAACAGCTATTTATATTAATGCAAAGAAGGTACAATGTTCTTCCTCTTGATATATGCTGCAGTGGGATATAGTTTTGTCCCACTAGTGAGAATAAAAACGTACAGTTCATGATAGGCAAAGTCACATGTGTGAGATAAAAAGCTCCAGCTATAATATATGTCTTCACCATGTATTCTCTTCAGGATTTTCTTTAGATCTTTGGATGACAACAAGAAAACACTTACTCAAGGTTAGACACTGCTCTCTGGGCTTTTTAATAACCATTCCCTACATCCTGGGGGATTGCGTCCGTGAAATAAGGCAAACTCGACTTCAGTTTCTGGACTTGCAGAGACAAGGCGGAATCCTTACGTGCGCCTTTGTTTCTGTTTGGCTGTGCATGCGAACGGACTACGCGCACGGGCTCCGCGCTGAGCCGAGGCACGGCGAGGCGACGGTGACGAACAGCTCTGCGTTGGTGCCAGCGAAGCCGACGGTGCCCGCGGTGGGAGCGAACACACGCATACCCAGTGCCCGAGCCCTTCTCTCGCTAACGGGCGGGCTTCGTTAGCACACCACGTTTTGAGGCAGGAAGATGCAAAGCATCTCCAGCAGGGCAGGGGCTGCCTGCACGCCGCGGAGGCACTGACTGCAGGGAGGTCAGCACCACACCTTACAAACACCGGCAAACTTTAAACACAGCCATGAAAACCAGTACTTGCGTCGCTCATACCTGTTAAAAGGAGATCCATGCTCATAATAAGAAAAAAAGCTTGGTTTAAGAGCAAATCCCTCCTAGACAGCCAGGTGCCGGCGGCAGGGCTGGAGCCGGGGTGGCACGGCCGAGGGCTCACGCGTGCTTCTCGCCCAGCGAGGCTTTTCCTCACAAAAGCACAGACCTCTCCCAACAGACCTCACGATAAATCTGCGCTGTCAAAGCAGTATATCACCGAGCAGAGACGGTATCTGCCCGCGCCCTGCTCGGGAGAGCGCAGGCAGGGACTGCGTGGTCCCTTGCCATTGATACCATCTCCCCGATGGAAACGAGGAGAGATAAAGCAAAGCGCACGTGTGCCGAGCGCAGCCCTCCTCCTCCCAGGCCACGAGGCACGGCCGGGCCCGTGTCGGTGCGGGGGGCACCTTTGCTACCGGGCCGGGGGTTTGCGAGGCGGGCAGGAGGGGAGCGGGCAGGAGCAGGCAGGCGCGGGGTGCACAGCAGACACGGGCTGGGGCAGCTGAGCACAGCACCACCCTGCTCCCATCTCTCTGGAGCTTCGTGCCCGGTAAATCCCAAGTCTCCGCTGCTCCAAGAGCACACACGCACAAGGCAGAGGCGTGAAGCCAGGAGCCAGCCTCACTCAAAGCCCGTATCACGGCCATGAGACCGGTCCCTCCGTCTGGCTTTGGGGTTTTTTTTCGTTTGACACGCGCAGTCTTCCCTCTTTGCACAGTAAACTCGCACAGCCGCGCACCCGCAGGTACACAGAAAACGTTTTATCTTGGAAGATGAAATCTCGGCACGTGACGCGGTGCAGCTCCCAAGCCAGCGGGCCGGAGACAAACCCCATCCCACCTACGGGGCACGCGCCCACCGTACGCCGCTGCCCCTCCTCCAGACTTGGCACGCAGCTTTGGGGGTGGCTGTGGAGAAGAGCTTGACCCTCTTTGCCCCAGCAGGACATTGCAACCCCACGAGAGTAAGGATTTCACTGAAACGCAAATTGATTTTAAAAGGGGAGCTACCGAGCTGCCCCCTTGCTGCAGTTCAGGCGTCTTTTAAGCATCGCCTTGTTCTGAAGCATTCTGGTGTACCATTCTGCAAACGCTCCCCTCTTTTTTCTCTCTTGCTGCCAACCGATAAATCCATGTCTACACCCTCCGTCCAGTGGCTGCTGCTTTACACCAGAAGGCACAGCGCTCTAATACGCTTGGCTTGATATTTCTTCCAGTCCCAAAACAAAGCTTAATCAGGCAGTGAAAGCAGCAGTGAAGAAGAGATATTCTGGGGATGGTTTTCCTTCTGGGTTGCTGCTTTTTGACACGTCCCCACGTCCAGCAGTAACACGCTCTCCACTTCGCATTAAGAGAAACATTAGCAGTACGGGGCTTTCTGCCCAAAAGGAGGGGGAGCGCCCGGACGCCCGAAGGGAGGAAGCACAGGCCAACAGGCAGGCGGGAGTCCTGGGGCGGGCATGGCCGCGAGCTCCGGTGCGACCGCAGCTGGAAGGAAGAGGCTCTCTGCTCCGTACCTGGGCTGCAGCGCTCTCCCCTGCGATTCCGAGCCGTGCAGCCCACCAAACCTAACTTTTGGCCCTGGGTAACGTGACAGGCATCAGATGGTCTCGGCCACGTAACCTAGCTGTGCAACTGAGCGGTGCGTTACACCGCACCCGGCAACCCTTCCCCGTGCTGGCCCAGGAGACGAGCCAGAATTCACCTCTTTTATTACAGCCTCTGCTTATTATTATTATCACTAAACCTGTTTCGTAATTCCACAGCATTAATTGACTCAGATCACCAGTGGTCAGGGGAACAAGCAAGCGTGGCGAGCAACGGATGGAGAGCAATACCCGCTCAGCGACTGCCGGCGTTACTGGGACGCTGAGCGGTAACAACGGGCCGGGCCCACAGCGGGGCACGAGTGGGAGCTGCACGCCGCTGGGCACCTCGGCGGCTCCTTCCACCACCCAACAGACTGACACATTAAACCCCCAAATCGGTTAAAAAAATACTCAGCCGGCTACATATATCCGTCAGGATACAATCCCACGATTAGAACACGTGTCCGGGTATTACCGCGGTGACCCGTCAGCTGTAAACGACTCGGGATATTTTGGAAGGAAAAACAATTTGCTTCCGCTATTTACTTCTTTCTCCTGTTCTTGACCCTGCGAGCCTACAAACGTTTTTCCGCGCCTCTGCTGTGAAAGAGGCGCTCTCATCAAGGAGGAGTAAATCACAGTAACAGGGAAATAAACCTTCCCCCGAAATGATTCCCATTCATTTCTTTCTTTCTTCAGCTTCGCACAAGTCTACATAAAAGTGCATAAATTGTGGTGGCGGCTGCTCGCTGATTAGCAGCCCGGGCTCCCGGCGAGCATCCTCGCCCCGCTCCTCTTCCCCCTCGGCTCTGCTCTCTGCGCTGGCAGGGCGGTGGCGGGGCGCGCCGATGCCGTTTCCCTTTAAATCTAACTCAGGTAATGAAAACGCACGAGAAAATAGTGCGGGTGCATCTGGGAGCAGTAGAAAACAGTTAGATCTTCATAGAGCCATAAAGAAGTAAACAGTAGGCTGCTATGAAGATCTATGGGACCCCGCAGTGCCATTGTCTTCAAAAGGAATTAAAAACAAATTGCTGAGGGCCAGCACATAATTTAGAGACTCACGGCAATTTTATGACTTGCTAATGTTCCTAATTACATGCCCGTGAAAGGCTTAATTAATTGGGGGATGTAGCAAAAAGTGGAGCCTGTGTTTGTTATCATGGTTCCACTGCATTGATTTTAGTGCCTATGGAGAATTTAGGGCCTCTTTATTTGCACAAAGAAAATGCAAGTCTCTCGAAAAAATGCACATTAAGATCAACCCCTCGCTGCTATCTAATATACTTTCCTCTACTTAACCAAAGTGCTTGTAATCATATTTTGTAAATGTTGGTGCCGTTAATTGCATTGTGAGAGAAAATAGGTTCCGCTCGACTGGTCATGGAGAATTTTATAAAGTTCTTTTCCTGCTCCCAATTCTGAGGACTCTCAGAGAGAAACTCATCAGAAGTTGGTGCGGCGGGCAGGGAGCGGCACTGCTCCGTTTCTCCCTGCGTGCCTGCTGGGCCGGCGGGCACCGGGCCATCTCCGACACCCGCCCGGCTCAGCTCCTCCACCCGCACCCTCGGCAGGGCTGAGGTTTACCTGAACCCTTCCGGCCGGGACACCCGGGGAGCTCTGGCACGTGGAGAAGCCTCTGAACCTCCTCGCACCTGGGCAAAGCTTAACCTTCAGCCCCAGGCAGCCCTTCGAACACGCTCAGCGTATTCTGAGCTCAAGGTTTTGCTGTGATCTTCTAGAGGAAAGGGCATTTCAAGAAATTAAATACAGGCCCACGCTGCAATCCCTCTTTCCTAAAATGCCACTGGGATCAGCGCGTGGAAGGTCCAAAGCGACCATCTTCAACTCAAAATAACTTAATACTGAAGAACATCAAAACACGCAAGAAAAACTGGGGCATGGTGGAGCACAGGAGCGCCGTGGAGCCTTGGCACACCGGTACAACACACCCGCGTTCCTCAAGGCTGTAACAGAGGCTTGTACTTTTTCACATCGCAACAAAAGAAAAGAAAATAGAGTAAGGAGTTTAGACAAACCCCTTCTCCCGGCTCGCAGGCCTCAAGGAGAAATCGAGACAGGACAAAGACAACCGCCTGACAAAGGCCCTGCCCGGCTGTGCCGCGGGGAGCGAGCTTGAACTTCAAACACCATTTCGCCAAGTTTAGAAATAACTTGATGCCAGAAGCTTAAAACCAGCCTCTGAATCTACTGAATGACAAAGCTTTCCCCTTTGCCACTTAGATGTTTTGCCCCCTTAAAGGCAGATGGGAACTCCCCGCTCCCGACGGCTGCGGAGCTGAGGAAGCCAGGGCAGCCGCAGCCTTTGCGAGAGCGGGTGGGCTCGGTGGCAGCACAGCCTGGGAACAAAAGTCAGAGCAACAGCCCCCACCATAGAGAAATCTTCCTAACAAGGCAGCGCTGCTTGCATTTGCTCTGGCTGAGGGCTCCTGCATCGTCTGGCGTATCGACGCCCGCACGCACAGAGCGTGGCCGAGTATGAGTCCGCACGCACGGGCTGTGTTTAATGCACGCCTCNTCCCCGGGGTGGCGTGTGCTGCCAGGGCACGTCCTGGGCCCCGCGCTGGAGCCCGGCCGGGGAGGCATCACCACCCACCGTCACCCAGCGCCTGCCTGCCGGCCATCCCTGCCCGAACATCCCCGCCAGCCTTAACCTCACGGCCTCTTTCCCAAAGCAAGACAAGACAAATAAAGCTTAACATTTCTGCTAAGTTGTCCGAATGCAAATTTACATTAAACCCACAAACAACAAAGGTATTTTTTAACATCTAACGTTTTGATTGGAGTTACAGTNCCTTAACCGCACGGCCTCTTTCCCAAAGCAAAACAAGACAAATAAAGCTTAACATTTCTGCTAAGTTGTCCGAATGCAAATTTACATTAAACCCACAAACAACAAAGGTATTTTTTAACATCTAACGTTTTGATTGGAGTTACAGTCTCTCCGCAAAAGGAAACACAGCGACGCCAGGCCGGACAGGGGGGTCCAGAAGAGCCCTCAGCCTGCGCATACAGCAAGAGCCAATACCCAGACAAAAATTGGGCGAACGGCTACGTCCGAGCTGTGAGGGCCAGAGCCAGCACCCAGCCGCCCCGCTCTCTGGGAAGCCAAGCGAAACACCGGCAGCAAACAAAACAGCCAGGGCCAGCTCCAGCTCCAGCACCCTCCTGTGCTCGGTCGGGGAGGGTGGTGTTGGTCAAAGAAAGAAATTCGGAATAGCAGTTGTGGTCGGGATGACGCTCCTTAACAATCAACAACTAAATCACCGCGGGTACCGGACTGGGGCGATGGCCGTGGCCCTATTGCTGCCTTCCTCCTCCACGCGCCTTACGCTTCCTTGCAGCAGCGTCGCAGTGAGGAGGAGGAAAAAAAAAAAAAAGGCAAAGCCAAGTTTGCCTGTTGCTCTTGAGAAAAGGAGACGTCTCTCGAAATACAGTTGGTGCTTTGACGATAAGACCTTTGACAGAAACATGAATGACATGAATACTTTGATCTCTAGTCTCAGAAGCTTCAACAGCAATTATGAGTCAAGAGGGGTGAATATGGGCAGCAGCTAAAGCAATGCCCCGGAGGGTGGGGATGCAGTAATTAGAGACAGAACCCGGAGCATCTCTGCCTGCGCCACGCGCACGAACCAGGGAGGAGGTGGGCTGGGGGGAAGCTTCATGAAAAAAACAACTCTCATTCTTCTGAGAGACGTAAAATTGACAGGACTTTATACATTTCAAAGCAAACAGCTTCAAAGACAGGTAGAATGCTAATTCTGCTAATGTAGGTTTTTATGTATATGCTCTGAAAAGGTAAAGCAAATTAATCACCAGCTTTACCCCCTAATATATATCTGTGTTACAAATATATTACAGCATGTCAGATCTAAGGAGATATAGCTGAACAGCGGTGGTTAAAAGAGCATTTCCCTTTTCATGCTCTAATACAGTTATTTTGATCTCTCAGTCTTCATATTTTTTGTTCTCATCAAAGGAATGATGGTGCCAGAGATTAGGATGTTATTTATTTCCCTCTCACTGTCCTACCCATGTTAATCACTTCTAGTGTCAACAGCCGCAGCAGCGGCGGTGCCAGCAGTGCCCGTGCGAGGTCGGCCACGCTGCCTGTGCTGCCCGCACCGCCCTCCCTGCCTCCGCGTGCCGCCCCGCTGCCCACCCGGCACCAGCATCCCTTAGGGTCACCTCCAAAAAACCCCTGACCTTTAAAAGCTGATGGAAATGCTATGCAAATGGAGAGCAGGGAGGGGGTGGAGATGCCTGCGGAGCAGAGGGACGGCGTCGAGGAGGCACAGCCCTGCGCCCGGGCGGCAGCGGTGCCCGGCTCAGCCTTCTGCGCCCCCGAGACGGTCGTGGAAACCATCGGCAGAACGAAATGCTGACTGCGGGGCAGTGCGGTGTTAGGCGCTGCCAGAAATCCCTGCTCCAAATCACGCACAGCTTGAAGAGATCGGGGAAACGGAGAACACAAAGAGGGAAGGAGGCACAGGGAGACGGTGACCCAGGAGGTGCTGCCCAGTTCCAGCGCAGCACAGCCCAGTCCAGCCAGTTCCCTCCCGTTCATGATGGGATGCCTATTACTGCTCACCCGAAAGTCCACGCTCAGACGAGAGCTGACTCCTTGCTGTCTAGCTGTCTCCTGCGGGGCTCCGCTCCTCTCCGCTGCCCCCAGCCACCCTGGGGAATTCGGCGTTTAAGTGTTTCTGTGAGTCGGGACAGAGTCCCGCTCTCCTGGGTTGTTTTCAGACACCTCCCACTGAACGTGCACCTGCGTTCCCACGGCACGTCTGTGTTCAGCCAGGCCTCGCGCCTCTAGCAGAAGCACATCCCACGTTCAGGCGTGCACTGAAAGGTTGCCTCCGCGCTGCGTTACAGGCTCGGCTTCAGAAACACACATTGCCTCCAGGCACTGCAGCTCCTTTTCCCCCGCAGGTTCTCCGTGCAAAGACCCCGGGAATTAAGCTCTTGCATCCAACAGGTGCAGGGCCCCAGGCCAGAGCCCGGCGTGACCCCTTACCCCAAACCAAACACCGCTGGGGGCAGACCAAGGTGGGAAAAGGATACAGCCGAGAGCTCAGCTCCACGCACCGCTCCCACCGGGGAAGCTGTTCAGCCGAAACACCCATCCCTACAGCCACGGACGTTAACGATGCTGATTCTCCCGGGTGCAATTGCACCTCGGTCAGGACAGACAGGGCCTGGAAAAGTTTAGGTTGTCTTGAGAGGGGTTAAACTTTGCTCTAGCAAAATTACCCACAATAGCCCAAGCGGGCGACAGCGTACGTGCAACTCAGGATAACACGACNGAACACAAAGAGGGAAGGAGGCACAGGGAGACGGTGACCCAGGAGGTGCTGCCCAGTTCCAGCGCAGCACAGCCCAGTCCAGCCAGTTCCCTCCCGTTCATGATGGGATGCCTATTACTGCTCACCCGAAAGTCCACGCTCAGAGGAGAGCTGACTCCTTGCTGTCTAGCTGTCTCCTGCGGGGCTCCGCTCCTCTCCGCTGCCCCCAGCCACCCTGGGGAATTCGGCGTTTAGGTGTTTCTGTGAGTCGGGACAGAGTCCCGCTCTCCTGGGTTGTTTTCAGACACCTCCCACTGAACGTGCACCTGCGTTCCCACGGCACGTCTGTGTTCAGCCAGGCCTCGCGCCTCTAGCAGAAGCACATCCCACGTTCAGGCGTGCACTGAAAGGTCGCCTCCGCGCTGCGTTACGGGCTCGGCTTCAGAAACACACATTGCCTCCAGGCACTGCAGCTCCTTTTCCCCCGCAGGTTCTCCGTGCAAAGACCCCGGGAATTAAGCTCTTGCATCCAACAGGTGCAGGGCCCCAGGCCAGAGCCCGGCGTGACCCCTTACCCCAAACCAAACACCGCTGGGGGCAGACCAAGGTGGGAAAAGGATACAGCCGAGAGCTCAGCTCCACGCACCGCTCCCACCGGGGAAGCTGTTCAGCCGAAACACCCATCCCTACAGCCACGGACGTTAACGATGCTGATTCTCCCGGGTGCAATTGCACCTCGGTCAGGACAGACAGGGCCTGGAAAAGTTTAGGTTGTCTTGAGAGGGGTTAAACTTTGCTCTAGCAAAATTACCCACAATAGCCCAAGCGGGCGACAGCGTACGTGCAACTCAGGATAACACGACACTACCGCGTTTTTTTAAGCGACACCACAGCATCCGCGGTTAGCACTGGTCACGCTGCGCCCACGTGCCCGCGCGCCACCCTGGCTCTTCAACCATCACACCACGCAGCACGTCCTGTGGTTTGGGCACGTGGGACTCAGAAAGGTCTGGGCAGCGTCCGTTCACCCCTGGCTTGTAAGGCCGCCTCATCCCCAAAGGGTTTTGCGCTCAGGTAGCAGGCTCCGTGTGCAGCTTGGCCCTGGAGTCTGGGCTGCAGGAGCTGCCGCCGGCCATGCCCCAGGCCGGTGAAGGCAGACCGGGAGAGCTGCCTGCTGGAGCCCTCTGCCCCAGGACGGTAACTTCAGCAGCTCCGTCAAAACGCTGCTTTAAAGGGCCGTGCGAGATCCCACAGTTTAAAGACCAAGATAGCTGTTGACTACGTTTGCAACTAACCTGCCAAGCTGAACGGCTAGACGGTGAACCCGTTAAGCGCAGAAGATGGTGATACGCAGGTATCTCGATAATTCTTTGCAGAGATTAACTGAGTAGGTGCACTTCGGGCATAACTAATCCTTGAGAGACAAGGAGCAGGAAGAGACTGCAGGAGCTAATGTCTTTGAAACAGGTTAAACCAGTGACATTGCCCACCATCAGCATTGCGTTCCTTGCCTTTAAAATGCTGACGCTTACAGGTTTGATGGTAACTAGACTGCATAGGGGCACCTTTGCTTTCACATCAGATCTGCTGACATGAACAAGAGTCGATTCAGATGGGCATCCAAACATTAAAGTCCTTCCCGATTTCCATAAAATGATTGGCAGGATGCCTACTGCTAGCGGCTGGTAGCGCTGCTGATAAATGGCGTCTTGATAAAAACTTTGGGCTGTTCTAAGAGACAGAAAAAAAAAAAGGCATACTCTTATTCTAATTCACTCAGCTTCTGACAGATGAGACATCTCGTCTCTAAAAATTGGATCTACCTGGTATCTTTGCTGCGTGTACATAGAGAAAGCAGCGTCCAGGGGCTGCGACAGGAGGAGCACAGCGTGTTCCCGCTCTCCCGCTGCCCTCCGGCGCAGGAAGCCGTCCCCGCGGTGGGGCATGCCCCCCGCTTCCTTGGCACTCAAAACGTACATCTGGGTACTCAGCAGAAAGCACCCAAAATACGGTAAAGATTATCCCTGGGAAAAAAAAAAGGGGGAGGATTTTCCTTTCCAGGTCTTGAACTACTGAAGGTTTCCAAGGAGTCCTGCGGGTGAAATCCAGCTGGAGCAGCTGAAATCCAGGGTCGTTTCTAAGACAGAGAGACCCGACCCATGGAACTAGTTCCTTCCTGCAACTTAAATGTTAACAAATGCATAGCTCTCAAAGAGAAAAAAGGAACCGCACAGATCCCTTGCTGCTGCTTCCCAGCTAATCCATCAGTAGATCAATGCAGGTAAAAGGGAAAAAAAGGGGAAAAAAGCTAATTTCAAGCCCTAATAATATTAGTATTCAGCTTCTGTAGTTTCTTTAAGCACTTAATTCTAGGTATTTTCCTTAACTTAAGGTTTAAAAATGACTTCTCAAATGAATCTGAACGTTATAATGGGAACTTTTCACCCCCAGAGATCAAATACCTCCTTCTCTCGTACCTTTACACTTCAATTCATGCAAAAATCCCACGAGCTGGGAGGCCCCGCCAGGCTCCCTGGCCACGCAGACACTCTGAGCACGTTGTGGACCCAGATCTCACCTGAAAACAGATGCAGGGCAGGCAACACCTATAGCCACTTACTATCTGTTCTTTTAAAAAGATGTCCTGTCACCCTGGGGTGTACGCGAGGGAGCGAAGATGCACAGGGCAACGCCGGGTGGGGAAACATCTGCCTGCTCAGCAGCCAGGGAACAGCCGAGCAGTGCCGCAGCAGCCCTCGCCCCCCGCAGCCGCGACATCTCCTGCCCTGTGCAGGACACCCGTGACGACACAACTTAGAGCAAGAGCTCGATAAAGATTGAAGAGGGGATGGTCAAGATTTCCGGAGCGTATATCCCGTTCCCTTGGATGTAAAAAGCAGTTTGCTGTTAAAATTCCGTAAATAGCTTTGAAAATCTCAACAACAGTAAATGGAGACTGACAGCACCTGACAGACCTCGCTCTGCCTCCACGGTGTCACTGACTTCATCTGCTCACGTAGAAGTCCTCTAATTACCTTGTGAGGCACCAAAGGGTAACACAGAGGGGTCCAAAAACATTCCCTGCCTGCACGACGACAGCCGAGGCCAAGGACGACCCAGCTGTACGCTGCAAAGCCCCCAAGCATCGCGGTTTGCTGTGCTCAGAACAACCCAAGTACGTACGGACCCTAACGAACCAGCAGCGGAGAGCTCGCTTAAACCAACCGGCCACCTGCGGAGCTGCTGCCCTCCCCTTCTTCCTGCCTCAGTGCTGCCTCCAGATGTGCTGCCAGCTGTGGTGACACCAGCACTGAGACAGTAANCCCAAGCATCGCGGTTTGTTGTGCTCAGAACAACCCAAGTACGTACGGACCCTAACGAACCAGCAGCGGAGAGCTCGCTTAAACCAACCGGCCACCTGCGGAGCTGCTGCCCTCCCCTTCTTCCTGCCTCAGTGCTGCCTCCAGATGTGCTGCCAGCTGTGGTGACACCAGCACTGAGACAGTAACACACCTGACCGCGAGGAAGCGGCCGTCCCAGCCAGCCGAGCGTCCCCGCGCCCTTCCCAGCAGCGGTGCCAAAACACCCAAGGAACGAAGGTCCTGCAGAGCTCCCGCACCCGGCGCTGCCCGCGCCGGCAGAGCAGCACTCGTTTGTAACCACAGCTCGGAGACACTGGCCATCAGAAACACACCCAGATACAGGCACGGAGACCTCCCCAGCCCCAAGGCAAAGCGGGTCAGGCCACCGAGAGCCGCCAGGCTGCCCAAGGAGAGCGTTCACACGGTCTCCCTCCGTCACTGCCCGCCTACTTGAGACTGCTCAGGGTTCCTGAGCAACCCCTGTGCGCCAAGGTTGGCTGTCCGTAAGCACCACCATAACGAATGCAATTAACAGCGGTGACATCCTTACCTTGATTCCCGTCACGGTCTGCTGGAAGTCGCTTTGAGAGCGGGGGCTTCAAACCTGCTTCGCCATCATGTGATCTGACATCGTGGAGAATTTACTGTGGAAACAAAGAAACCCACAAGTGTGAAATGTGACTGTCGATAAAGTAATCCTCAGCAATCAGACAAAATTAATTGTGTGAACATCATTGATCAAACCTACTTAATACATTGGGTTTGTAGAAAGCTGGAATGTAATTTCATTACCAACCCGCTCCATCCTAATGAAATTTCTAATAACACTCTAATTTTTATTTTGGTTAAGGAGAGAATGATGGAAATTTCCTTTTGCTTCTCTTGTAAGGTTTTATTTTATTGGTTTGCTGCAATAGTAGGGGCACTAATTTTTTTTTTAATTTGACATTTTATTAGCAGGGGGTTTAATAGAGCAACACAGATAAACAAAATTGCAAAACGGACAAAACCTTACAGAAATAGAATTGATATCAAAATTAAGGAGGCTAATTTTAAAGAAATCGATTTATTTTATGAGTGGTGATTTGGGCTTTTTTTTTCCTTTTTTTTAAGTTCTAGCTGATTTTCTGACCTGAAGTGATTTAGATACTACCAGTTTGCCGTTCCTTTTCTCCGCAGTTCTCGCAGAACAATGCTAGAGGAGTTCAGCCACATGGGAGAGGCACCAACATGCCCACATTCATCACGGACAGCTTAGGGCGAGAAGCCCCCGGCCTGCCCACGCCAGTGGCGAGGCTCCCATTAATTTGGCCATAACCAAGATTTCNTTTCTCCGCAGTTCTCGCAGAACAGTGCTAGAGGAGTTCAGCCACATGGGAGAGGCACCAACATGCCCACATTCATCACGGACAGCTTAGGGCGAGAAGCCCCCGGCCTGCCCACGCCAGTGGCGAGGCTCCCATTAATTTGGCCATAACCAAGATTTCACCTTTTGGGTCAAGTTTCAAAAGACACCATTCAGGCTTTCAGACTCAGTTGTGTTGGTGCACGGAGAAGGGTTAGAGGTTAATCAAGTCAGGAGCGACGGAGCATCGGGTAGGTAACTAAACGACGGCGGGATTGACTAATGGTGGTGGCGAGGTCACTAACGGCTGGAGATTTGCACCGAAGCCCACGTGCAAGGCGCCCCGCGCACCAGGGCCCAGCCCGCGCTACCTGGGACCCCCGTCCCGGGAGGAAGGGGCGCAGACAGAGCCCGAGCGCTGCGTGCCCCGGCCTCCCCCATCTCCCTCGGCTCGGTTTCTAGCAGACAAGTTCAACAGATTGCAGCAGAACAAACCGCCACAATTTAAAAAGAGGACCAGCAGAAACCAAACTGAGAGACCTAAGGATTCAAGCTGCGAGCGACCGAGGGCGAGCGCCCTCCCGCCACCCAGCCCAGCCGCTCGGCGGCCCTGGCTTCCGAGCGGAGCGGGTGCTGCCGCGCGGCAGCGGGAGAGCCAGGAGAGACGAGGGACAGATCCTCCGGCCATCCTGCTTTGTACCGGCCGAGGGTACGCTGCACCACGCGCAGGCGGCACCCACCGATGGGAGACGGCAAGGCCGTCCCTGCGGGCTGCCCGGGGATCTGGGGGCAGGACAAGCCGCCCGCCTGGGGCCCGGGGCTGCTGCGGTCACACCGCCTGCGAGACTGGAGCCTGCAGGCTTCTGCAAAATGCATTTCGCTAAGGGCAGGCGAAAAGCCTGGAAAAACCAACCATCTTATTGCTTTTTCTGCTACCGAGTACTGAAAATGAACAGCGCTTGCCTCTAGCACGCATGAGAGGGCAAACCCTGCTCTCGGAGATCTGGGTACTACTGATGGCTCGACCGGCAACACGTCTGGTGAATAGAAATCACCTCTCCCTGGCCAGAAGCCCCATGAGGCGGGACGTGCGTTTAAACGCCGAGGATGCACAGGATGCACGCTGGCGGTTTGCAGACTTTTGAGGGCCTCTGGATGATGGGACGCGACGAGCAGACAAGGGAGCACCGAGCGTGCGTGCTTGCTGCAGGAAGGTGATGCTCTTTGACTACTGAACTGGTGCCTATCGCTGGTATTTCCATTTTCAGCAATCTGATGTGTTTTGGTGATTTATTCATGACTGGTGTAGTGAAAAATTGGAAAAGGCTAGCAGGATAGCCATGGCCTGGAGATCCAGCATCTGATTGAGGCTACAACTGAATTACTGTCAGAGGCATCATGCAAGGTTTACTCCAGCGAATGCGAAGTTGAATCTTTATATTAATAAGTGAACATGAACTATCAGAGAGACTGGCACGTGTCTGCTGCCGGGCAGGTCTCGAAAGGAGCTGTCAGATGAATAGGAAACTTGAGCAGAGAAGCTCCAGAGCCCCTCTTCACGTGCTACAGCGGTGCCTGCGGGCGCTCACCGGAGCCACGGCGCGGAGGCTTTACTGACGCACAGGGCAGCTTAAAAAGGCTACCGCGGGCAAGGCTGTCTCGCCTTTAACACGCAATAAATTACTTGGGTGAAAGCATACAGGGGAGCCTTGGCTTTCACTCCATTACTTAAACACACGTGAAAATCCTACGCCTTGTTCAGGCTGCACTGCTAAAACACGGCCGACGAGCACGTGGGTCGCATGCTAACATTGCACGTTAAATCCCGGTCCGGCCAGAAACACCATTTCAAAAGCGACGGTCCCTGAGAACCGTAACTCCGGGAGATACCTTTAACGCCAAGCAGACCCAGGAAGCCCAAACCTACAGCACACACTCTGCAGAAAGGACAATTTTCGCCCTGTTTCCAAAAAGCAAAAGGAAAACGTCCCGTTCAGCACGGATCGCACCCGTGTGAGCTGCCCTCCCCTGTGGCCTTGGGACTGGCCCCTTCCTGAGCTGCCTCACGCTAATTTTCACATCGAGTACAAGAAATCACTTTCCATCTTGGCTTCCAACCTGCCGGGTGTAAAAGGGAGGTGACAAAATGCCCTTTCCACAAGGCGCTCCTCCAAATCTGAACTTCTGAGGAAAAAAAAACAAACCAAAGCAGCAATTAATCCAAAGGGGGTAAAAAACAGGAAAAAAAAAAAAAAAAGAGGCAGCAGCAGAGAAGGAAGCCAGACGCTGTGTTACAGTAGCATCTAGCAGTTCTTCATAATTACAGTTTCAATTCCACATCCAGCTTCCCACCTAATTACTGCCCCGCGGTTGGTGCACACAGACTCAAGAGCAGCAGGGATTTTATTTTGCTCACACTGATCACTCCTCGGCTCCTCATTACCAAGCGCTCGCTTTGGGCCCATTAGGCAACGGGCTGCCCCCCCTGGGCGCCGCAGACCCCGCGGGGCGTTGCGCAGCCTGGCCTTGCCTCGCAGGCACCACCAGACCTGCCGGGCTTGCCTGACGCAGGCAGCGAGGGCGATGCCTTACCGGAGGGAGGGCAGCGAGAAGGGGTGGTCCCCACAAAGCCGCACGGTGCATACCCCGGGGCTCTCGGACACCTGGGACAGGGGTTTCTGTGTCCCTGCTCGCTCTGGGCCGCTGCTGTGGAAGGTTCTGCTGGATCTCCTCTGGTTTCACAAGGACAGAGCCGGCAGCGCCTGAGCCTGGGCCGTGAGCTCCACGTTGCGGGAAGCAGACCTAAGCCTTCACACCAGAAAACCGAGAGCTGAATTGGGTTTTGATGTTTTAACTTTCAATTCCCTGGCAATCAGACTTAACCTGCCTAACGTTTTGTTCCGGGTCTCCTCTGCATCTTCCCGGGCTGTGTCTGAAGCTGTGTAGGCGAAGCTCAATCTTACGAGCTCCTCCCGCTGTCTCTGAGCAAAAGCTCCCAGTGAAGGCGAGCCAAGGTTGACGGTGGGGTGGCGATGGCCACGCACCAGCCCTGCTGCCCAGCGAACGTCCCCCTCTTGGAGATGAGATGCCTCCCATTTTGTTTTGGGGGTTACAATCCTTCTCCTGCTTTCTCTGCAGTTCAGTTGCACTTTGTTAATCATTAACACCATCGCTGTCTTTGGCAAGAGGCAGAAAAGGGGCCACCTTCTACCAGAAAGGCAGGAGAGCTGGTTTCCTAATAATTTACGGCTTGCACAAAAGTTGCAGAGCAGCAACTAAGTATGGAGGAAAGGTTGGGGTGAAAAATTATTTACAAAGCGAATGCCCTGAAGACACTTGTACTGGACAACAATTACGGCACCTTAATTAACGGATATTTAGTTCACCCGTCGACTGAGGCATGTCCAGTGCTAAAGTTATGCCACTGCTGCTGTCTACTACTGGTTAATGAATATAAATCAGATGGTTTATAGTTAGTGAACATGTAATAGTCTTGCAATGAGTTGAATTCCAATGCAAAATGCCTGGGGATAGGAACAAGCCATCCATAAAATATATATAAATAACAGATCTACATTTCTACGAAGAAAAAACCAAAGCTGTCCTCCCATCTCGGTATTCTCCCGGCTTGACAGAGCTGCACTCCAGCTCTCCAACGAGACAACGGATGGGTACGTAGGAATATAAGAGTCTGGTCACCGAGGTGTGGCTAATACGATGCCAAAACTCTTCCGTGTCCTCCACGTTTCCTTCGCAGCCGTTGAGCCCTGTCCTGTGGGTTTGTCATGTGTCCCGGTCAGCGCTGCCTGGGAGCAGAGCCCGAGGGCACGGGGCGCTGAAGGTGACTCCTGACGGTGTAGAGCACACGGTGCAGCCACCGGAGCCTGAGCCAGAGGCAACGGAGGCCATTGGAAAGAGCAGTGCTGCCTTTTGTATCATAGGCTGGGACAGACGGGGCAAGCAAGGCCGTGCTTTTGCTATGGCTCCTTTCGGATCGGCCTTTCGTGATGTCTAAAGGAGAAAGCAGACAGCTAAGGCTCCACCTCTAGAGATAATTCAGGTTAGAAAAAACCCAACCACACCCTGCCCGCTTCCGCAGTCAGTCATGAGCGCAGGGTGCAAGCAAGCAAGCAAACCTCTCCACGTTTCTTACTTGAAAAATAACCTTTACTTTGTGCCAGTTGCGTGCTGGCAGGAGCAGGCAGGCCTGGCCAAAGGGCCCTTGCAGCTGGGTAAATCTCTGCCCAGCCTTCGCGTCGTCCAAGATGTTCGGTTCCAGGTCGGGGATGGGAGACCGCTGATATTTAGGGTGCACCGCAAAGGAGCCTCTCATCCCCCTCCTGGCAAATAAAGCTCCTTCGGGTCATTCCGCGCTGGATGCCTAGAAGACGACGTGTGCCCCAAATCACCAGACGCTTGGGGAGTTGCTGGCCAGGGGTCTCAGGGAGGCAGCCAGCCTGAGGTGGGAACGGCCACCAAAAAGACATCCAGTGTCAAAAAAACCTGGTCTCGGCTCTTCACGTTTCCTTGCTGTAGAAGCAAGAAATTGTGCACTTTATTTATGGGGCAAATTAGGTACAAGAAAATTATTTTCTTAATGTGAGACTTGATGAATGTTCTCAACTCTCCACCCTGCTAGGAAGAGGGGGTTACAATGAAAATTATTTACAAAGCATGTGCTACCCTGCAGGGATATTTATTCAGGCAGGGGATGTTTCCGCAGATTTTGTTGACAAAGGCAAATCAAATTACATTTTTGTGAACATTACAACAAGCATCGTGATTTGATATGGACGTCAGCCGTCTCCTGACAAAGCCTGGGAAGCAGCTCTGGCCCAGCACCCTCCAGGCACCCACAAAGGTGCTCAGTTTTCGTATTAGGGAACAGACGGATAAAATGCTCCGCAAGCTGTTCATGCGCTTCTAAAGGTTCACTTGAAGTTTTTATTCCTTTACAACATATATAATTGTTAGAAATCCAACACCCAGGTTAAAGGAGGTGGATGAGTACAGGAGTAAGGTGAGCTCCCAGCAGACCCCACAAGCCCCCAGCCGGGCTGCCCCGTGGAGCCCCAGCAGAGCAGACGCTGCGGGACTGGAGCCTTGTCCCCACACGGTTCAGACGAGCCCTGCCCGCACTGAAAATGCACACATGGGTGCATGCGTACAAGTCCGCAGGCATATGTTTAGAACAACTGTTTATATATAACATAATGTTATCATAACTGGGGAAGGTGTGCTAATGTAAGGCTCCCATATCCGTAAACGGTTGAATCCCAGATCCTCCCTTTCAGAAGTGGAATGTGCTCAGCGAGGTCTTTAAACAAGCAGCTTAGCCGTTCAGAAAAAAAATAAAGCAGGCCAGCGGGTAGGTGCCTACGTCCAGAGGCAGGAGCCGAACTCCCGTCGCCGCTACCCTGCCTTCGTTCAGACACCGGCCGCGGCGGCTGGCGCTCGGGCAGCCACCTGCCCACAACAGCATCGCCACGAGGGTACCGCTGCTGTTCGAGCCCCAGCCAAGCCCCGTCAAGCTGAACCACCTTGCAGAGTACAGATCCCACACAATTCAATGGCATTTTTAATCCGATTATTGTTATTATCTTGAAATGACTGATTTCCGCCGGAGGATGCAGGAACAGAATCCCTGGCGGAATCTCCTCTCTTAGCGGGAGCGGGCAGCTCAGCACACATGCGCTGCCTTCACCTGCAGCCCCTCAGCTGGCAGGGAAGAAAGGCTGCCGCATGATTAGAGCTAGGATTTTTCCCAGGGATTACACTCCTCATGAATGCCTGCATATGGTATCACAACACAGCTTCTCCCCACCTCCTCTTTGCGTTAAACATCCTCCATTCCCACACACGCCGTAATTTGCCGTACGTTTTTACGGCGATGCAACTGCAAACGGCATCGGCGAGCGTCTGGGGTGGCGGGCAGGGAGCCTCGCTGCCGACGAGGGGACCTCAGAGCTGGAAATACGAAGGGCATACGGCGGGGTCAAGGTGCCGGTAAAAAAAAAAACAGTAGGTAAGAAATGTTGAACTAGGTCAGAAACATCAATTTTTCATCTTCTGCAGTGTGGCTATTGCGTCACTTCATACACACGTTGGGCAAACTAGGGTTACCCGTACGGCAAGAGTTACTTCTTAAGAACAAGATGTATATGCTCAGCATCACGAGAGGGAAATACAGATACGGAAGGCTCTCTGCTGCAGCAGAGAAGGTCATGGCGTGAACCTATAGCTAAGAGTCCAGGCTAGGCAAATTCATACAAGAAATCGAGGTATAGATTACGAACGGCGTGATCAGCAAAGCGTTTGAACAACACGCGATGAGAAGGATGGATTCCCATCTCTCGCTATCTCTTATTCCAGCCAAGGTTGCCTACCTAGCACAAATCCTGTGGTACAGTATAGGCTACTGGTCTCCAAACCCAACATCACAAGGAAATTACGTAAACCTTTGTGATACATAAAGACAGAGTAGATAATTTGTAGATCCTCTCAGGATTTAAAAATCTGAGTATCTTGTGCCATGCTGCAGCGTGGACGTTTCTGGCTAGCGAAACCCGGAGCTCATCATCAGCCTGAGACCTCGCGCAGCTCTCCATCCACAGCTGCCGGGTCGGGAAGGGTTTGGGAAGCACACAAAACGCCGCTTGGACTTGTGATGTGGTTTCTCGTACCGAGAAGAAACAGTTCGGAGCTCATTGCTAACGGGAAAAATCAGTTTGGTGCAACATCGTTGATCCCCTGTGATTAAACCTGTGGGTCTTAAACTTGATCTCCAATCAGGTCTTTGAGAAGTCCCGACAGATTACAACATCCCTGTGCTTAGCCACCATAACGACTTGCAGGTGATTAGCTTAACCAGCATTTCACCCAATTCAATTTCCATGGATGGCCTATACGTACCAAGAAAGACGTTCACATTAATTTTTAGATAATTAAATCAGGAATGACCCTGGTGCGGATGAAATAAAACCTCAATTCTTCCTGGGCCGCACAGTGCTCAGAACGTGAGACTGACTCAGCCGGAAGGGATGAATCCGGCTCCACTTCCAGCCTCCCCCACCTCTTCGCCCTCCCCAGGAAGAGTGGCCCCAACACCCATCACCCACCCACCCTGCTCCGAATTTTCCCAGCCCAGCACCAGAAAGTCTCCTTGCACAGACGATTGTGTGTCTCGCTTCAAATTTTATAGGAGGACACGTGCATTTTCTGGGAAAAGCCTTAATGAGCAGAGCAGCAACACAACGAGCTGCAGCTGAGCGATGGGCCCAGCCACGGGGCCGGGACAGAAGCTTTGCGATTGCCGAGGAGCACTCAGCCCCGGCGCCCCTCCGCTGCCGTGAGCCACAATTTGTTTCTCAGTCCAAACAACGTCCCGTAGGATGCAGTCCTCAAAATCACAGCGACAGCCGCAGCGTGGACGCTGCAAGCGTGGGCCGTGGTAGCTCTGTAACCCTTGGAAAACCAAGTAGGTGAAGGCCAGGTCTTCCCGCAGGTCCCCTCGCAGAGCAGCGGGTACCTCCCAGGAGGAGGGGATCTCCCTTCCTTGGCATCCTTTCCTGCAGCTCTGCAAACCTCTCGGCCCCGCTGCCTGCTCCCTCTGCTCGGTGCCCAGGGTCCTGACCACTCGCTGGGATGTGACGTCGGACTGCGCAAACGAACGAGGATAATTACTATGCGTTTCGTTAAACAATCCCTCTTTGGAGGTGGCAGCAATTACTCACTTCTACTGTAATTTTAATTGGTGGGCAAACATGATCTTTGTAGAGACAAAGCCTCATTCTTCTCTCTCTTGTAACAGTTTAAATCAATACTAACCTGTGGCTGCTTGGAAATATTTAATGAAAACTGTTTTGACAGAAAATTGGATTCTTGATGGGGCAAAATATTTGTTTTCAACCGAGAAGTTTCCCTTTCTTGAAAGCCAAAACTTCTTACTGAAAGGTCAAATCGCACGACGCAGCCGTCGCCCTCGCACGTCGTTCGCTGCCGACGCCCCGGGTAACAGAGCGCACACGCGCAACCGCGGGGCTGAGATTGCAGCCCGGGCTTTGGCGGCTGGAGCCAGAAGCCCCACGACATCCATTGAAGCGTCTCTGCAGGGAACCACGGTCACAACCTTCATGCTGTGACTTATCCCGCTGTGACAAATGCCATCCAGGGACAGAGGGCGCCTGGCGCATCCCGGGAGGAGGAGCAGGAATTGGCGCAATGGCACGGAGCAAAGCGAGCGCGTACATCACAGCAAACGCTGCACCAGAGGGTTTTGCCTGTGCGTTCACCTTGAGGTGAAATTAGTGACGGCAAAAAAACCTTACTCAGGTCTTGGCTAATGATTATCCCATTAAAGAATCGGCTGACATAATATCATTTGGTAGTTTTATAAACCTCAGTGACAACAAGACTGATGAGACCTATAGCTCTGACAGCTCATCCGCCCAGAAAAGAGGAAGGAACAAAAATTTGCTATATTACTGTATTGCAAATTTCATGGTACTAAAAAAAAAATAATAAAATAATCCTCAGAAAAGCGGGTAACCTTTGCCCGTCTCCAGAAACACATGTATATTCGCACTCAGCCCTCCCACTCATTGGCAGATTTCCACCAAGCCTAAGAAATGCAACGAGAGCAACTCACAGCGAGCGGCCGGGCTCGCGCGCTCCCCAGACGTCGGTGGGACCGCCGGGACGTGGCGGCCGTGGGTGCCCTCTCCCGCTGCCGAGCTCCCCCGCAGCCACCCGGGCAGGCCCCGCGCAGCCCCTGCTGAGGCCCTGCGCACTGCAGTGACCCCCAGCACCACCCCAGCCGATGCCGGGGAGAGACCTCCTCAGACTCTGCGAGCAGCAGCGCTGGCTCGTACCCCGGTTCAGCCTCTGCCAACGAGGGCCAAGGCGAGGTCAACCCAAAAAGTCACTCGCATGGTGTGAGGGTCTGGTACAATTAGCCCATTTAACTAAAAAGAAGAAAAAAAGCGCGTACGCTGCAGGTCCTCCCCTTACCCGCCATCTCCCCACTGACGACGTTGATGGTGGCAGGACAATACGCAACCTCAGATGACGCTCATCTTGCTCGCGACGATAGAAGTTATTTTGGCCGCGCGTGCGGCCTGTGTTGCTGTTGTTGAAAGGAGGCAACACCGCAACACGCAGAAGAGCGCTGGCCGGCAAGTCGCCGGCTTCCGCTGTAGATTTATGAATGCGTGCATATGTACACACATTTTTAAATTTTTTTTTTCTTGCAACTCTACCAAAAAAAATAGCCAAATAAAATAAAGCGTTGGCCTATGGCATTGCTGCATCCCTAGCGCTCGGTATTATGCATTTTAGGAAAAAAAAAAAAGCAAAAAAAAAAAGCAGCTTGCTTTTTCCCCCCCTTGCCTGGGTGTCATGAGCAAGAAATGAGCAGCTGACCTGAGTTTGAATTTAGAGTGTTCATTAATAGGATATTATGCCATATGCTCAGCACACTGTCTTTTTTTTTTAACGCAGCCGCCAATTTGAGAGAATTTCTAATTAGTAATGGTATAATGAGAGTATTCAGAGGCTAATGTGGTGGGTGGGGAAGCGAAATAGATCGCTTGGCGTGGACTGGAAATATTTCTGTTTGAATTCCTCACGAAATAATGACCCGCCGTAAAAGGCTGCGATCTTTGACAAATGAAGGACGTCCGGCGAGGAAGCATTAACGGCAGAGGGAGCATTTTGGTGGGGGGGGGGGGGGGG
>VZSC01017217.1:92547-114269 GCA_013398225.1 Steatornis caripensis
GGGGGGGGGGGGGGGGGGGGGGGGGGGTGGGGGGGGGGGGGGGGGGGGGGGGGGGGGGGGGGGGGGGGGGGGGGGGGGGGGGGGGGGGGGGGGGGGAAGGTGAGACAATTTGGGCTGGTTAAGCTTAACGCAGGGAACGTCTTGGAAGAAAAAAAAAAAACATTTTAGCTGGGGCTGGGCTGAACGGGAGGAAGCACAAAGGAGGCCCCAGGTGGGAAAGCCCTGGCACGAGGAGATGCTCAGCCAGGCTCGGTGCGGGGAGCACCAGTGCTGGGAGTCCCTGCCTGAGCCTGGGGGTATCACCCACCCGCCACGCAAAGCGCCCAGGCATCGGCACCCAGCCGGCAACGGCGCGGGTGCAAATCACGGCATGACCCAGCAGCGGTAAATATGTAGCTGGTGCAGGAGTACAGAAACCCTCTTGCCAGAAACGCACGCCCGAGCGCAGCAGCTGCCCAGCAATTGCTTCGCGCCAGCGTGCGAGCGGCACGAGCGTGCTGCGCGAGGGGCGCGCGGGAGGCAACGGAGCAGGGTACCAGGTCGATGCTGCGGGCAGGGCCCAGGATGCCTGAAATGCCTTCGGAAAGTGCTTTAGCAGGATATTTAGGGGTCAGATCGTTTAACGTCTACTCCGTTACAGAAAATTGGGTCTAACGAGGCATGGATGCAGGTTGGTGTTTTGCGGGAACTTGTTGGTATAAAATGTTCAATATATTTTTAATAAAACAAACCTTTGAGGTTTGTGCGCTGGTGGAGAGCAGTGTCCAAGGCCGGCACGTGCTTTACCCTCCCTGCAGGGTACGGACAGGAGATCAGCCTACGACGTAAACCACGACACAGCAGGCGCGGGTCCAGAAGGGCCCATCTTAGCATCTCCGAGCATCCTTCGATTTGAACTAACTATGAATTTTGTCTCCCAATCCATCCAGGGGCGTGGGGATTGTGATTCTACAGAGGAGAAAAGGGACGGATTTTCTCCGCGGTTTGCAAAAAGTCAGGTTGCAGTGCAGAGAAATGCTTCTTCCTATTACAAAACCTACAGACCTTATAAACCGGAAAATAGAACATTTTCCCGGAAGAAAAGGGATTTAGTGTGGTGTGGCTATGGGAGTCGGACGGTCTGGTCTGACAGCACAAACCCATTCCTTTGGTTTCGAAGGGAAATCCCAAACAGCGACGGGGAAAAACTGAGCGTTGCAGCTTTAAAAGAACATAAAAATAACAAGATTATTGTCCTTCTCCGGTGGTCAGCCAGCACTACGTCCCTTCTGAGGGAATACGCCTCATGCTGCAGGGAACGGCGTTCCCAGCCTCCGGCTCTGCCAGCTTCGGGAGCACGGTGTCTCCTACCCGCAGCCTCTGCACAAAAGCTAGGACACATGCAGATTTCTTCAAATGAGCCATAATTAATTTGCCTTTTGATTGGACCAATTAGATCTTTAACACTGTAGGAGATAATTTTTTACTGATGCTTAAGCTGAAGACCAGGAGTTTTCCTCTCCTGTGAAATGTTTTTACCGTGCTGTCATATTACCTTTAAGAAAGCCAATAAAGTTCTACGACCGCAGGGTCTCTCCGGTGCCTCCTGCGCTTCTTTTGCCTGTTGCAACCCACATGAATTTTATAGAAACAGATGCCGTGGGAATGCAGCAGCCTGAGATGGGCAGTAAATGATCGGGTTTGGTAGAGACGAACCGAGCGGAGCAGAAAGGCAACGATCTCCTCGAGTAGATCTGCCGGAGCTCCAAAGCGAGCTTGTTGTGCAGGCACTGGCCGAGCCACCAGACACTCTGGTATTGTGTAAACCCTGCCCTGAAAATTAAATATTCATAATGTTCATATTAGATGCTAGAGCACCATTTAGAAAGAAATAAATGAGATTTGCTTTAAAAGGAGGAAAAAGGCATAGGGGCCATGTAGAACCAAGCCACAGCTTCATAAATAATACGTTTTTGCACCAACACTCAACAATTAAAAGGCTTTAAGATCCATTTTGGAGAATGAATCAAACTTAAAATTCATTCTCCTACCCTCATCCATGTGCCACAGAAAATTAATGCATTCACCCTATGTATTTTTAGAAGGGATTTATTCCTTGCTCTCACGTCATCCTTATTTTCCAGAGTAATAGATGTGAGTAGCAAAGTATAAGCAAGATTTTTTTTTTTTTCCTTCTTTAAAGTAAATCTCCATCTTGTTGACAGCCATGCCCAAATCTGTCAGAGCTGACGGGTCTGCATCGTCCGGCTCGTCTCTTTATCCCGAGCTGCGCTCCCTTCTCCCTGTGCCTTGAGAGCGGGCAGGGGCAGAAGGCACGGTGCAAATAGCCGGCACCAGGACAGGCTGACATCGGTGGCGCCGCAACTTCCCACCAACCACAACATTTCTGACACTTGGGTGAGGGAGAGGAGGGAAGGGGCACGGGCCATGCCAGCGCGGGCAGAGGCGCTCGGTTCCCCCAGCCCCGGGGCTATCGGGAGGCAACAGGCTCTCCTCGGTGGGTCCCTCTGCCCCTGCCCCACTGCTCCAACACCACGTCCCACCACGGGTATCACCTAGCTCATTTCACAGCCCATTAGTGAGAAATAAATATTAATATAATACGATATTATTCTGATGAAATTGAAAAATGTGACTATAATAAGGCTATCGTGTTCTACTGGATTAATATGCCTGTTAATTACCAGCAGTTCCTGTGGTCTTCAGCCTAACGGATGGCCCTTGGTGAGCAGCGCTCCGCTCTCGCGTTCAGGAGGTTCCTAAGGCTCGGAGCAAGCCCGAGATGACGCTGGCATATAAATAACCCAGCCCATCACGCGCGCTTTGATGGCCCGGCTGCACCGCTGGGGCAAGAATAAGGAGCAGCCACCAGAACCTTCAACCATAGGGTGACGCAGCGGGGACGGCGCCTGAAGGACGTGCACGGGGCTCTGGCCACCTTGCATGCTCTCGGGGTGCCCTGGGAAGCCCCTCGCTGGCAGTGTTTGACATCTAAACTTCAGGGGTCGAGGTAGCACCATTTTTCGTTCTACGGCTCGAGTGGTGACAGGGAAGGGCCCTCTGGTCCTGTCAAATGTTTGCTTCTGCAAAAAACCCCAACCATCAACCCAATGCCCCTCTAATTCAACTCAAACTGAAACTTCCTACTTAAAAAAAAAATCTAACACATCAAGAGTGAAAACACCCTTGATAAATTTAGTCCAAAGCCAAAATTTCAAAATAGAAAACTCAAAAAATGCCATTTTCGAATTGCTAAAGGAGAACTTTATTTTCATCCCTCCAAAAACTTCATTTCTTATTTCTTTCTGCCTGAAAGCGCTATCCAAACTCAGCCTGAACTTCAAACTGGGTGCTGTCGTCCCAAAAGGGCACTTTTCCGTGACCAAGCCATCCATCCGAAGAACCCGCTCTCTCAAAACACACCTCAGCTGACGGCTGTGCTGCATCCCGCTTTGGCCCCGGGAAGCACCCGAGCCCTCTGCAGCCGCCGGAGCAGGGCGTTCCCGGAGGCTTGCAGGGATCACAGCCCTCACACCGGGGAGCTGCAGCAAGGCTCTGGCGTGATTAAAATACTCCCCGCCACAAGAAACCGGCCTGCCGTGGACGCTCGCTGCTCCATGCTGGGCAGCCAAAGCGTCTTCTGCAGATGGCCCCACGTCACGTGAGGCAGGGCTTGACCAGAGGCAGCCCGAGCTGCCGCGGCACGGTCGACCCAGATCAGCCCCAACCTGCCTCAGCTGCACAACTTCGCCAAAATGTGCCGCTCGCTCCCACCGTTTCTTTAAACTTCCCACCCCAGCTTTGCAAACTTTCCGCCCGTTTCCCAAACCGGCACGCAAATTCCCACCGAACCACTATTCGGGCAACGTTTGCTCCTTCCCGACACGTGCGCGTCCCCCGGGGAGGTGGAACGGATAAGCTGATGCCTCTAAGGAGGTCTGGAGATGAAAAACGTTACAGACGTGACAAATACGTGTCAGCGCAGCCCCAGGGCTGGCAGCTGCCGGGCCCTGTCCCAAGCCACCCGCGCGGTGTTTGCTGGGACCCGGTCTCGGAAGAACCTCGTCGGGGGGAAACACCGCAGCCTCCTGCCAGGGTTCCTCTCCCTTTCAAATGGTATTTAAGAAGTTTTGCCAGCTTTACTTTGCGCAGCCTGGTGCTGTTCATTTTAGGTTTGCTAGAAATGTTCTCCAGCTGAATACTGAGTGAAATAAATTCAAATCCTACTCTGCAAATGACACTGCACATAAATATTCAGTAAATTAGCAGCACACTTTTATAGATTTATCAGTCATTGCTGGCACAGAATGACAGGCAATGTTGTAGTTGAAATATTAATGCTGACAAATTAATGATTTCTGAGTAAATGATGTCATTTTTGCACCGTTTCATTAAAATTTACTCACTTTCAATATCAGCTTCATTTCTACGCCAAAAAAAAATTAAAATCATTTTCACTCTCCTTCTCTCTCTCTTCTCCTCTAGGAGCCTTTTTTTGAACCCAAAGGGCATAAATTTCCTACCACTTTGCTCCGAGGAAGAAGAGGGGCTGAAGTTTGCCGAGAGGGCAGGCAGCAGCGCCCCACGTCTCTCCAGCATCCCCGTCCCCATCCCGGCCCGCACGGGACCCACGTCCTCTCCCCGCGCCGCGCTCGAGCCGGCCGCTCCCCACTCGGAGTGCTCATTCGATGCTACGAAATCACCCCCTGCCTTCGCTGGGCGCTGGCTGCCGAGCACAGTTAACACCTGTGAACGCCACCAGCGTTGGCTGATACTCTACTACTCCACCCTACGGCCCGTTTGTGCCGTGGACAGGAGGAAACGCCACAGCAGCCCGTTTACCGCGTCAGGGATGCATCACCGAGAGCACCTTCTGCCATCCTTACTCATCCCGGAGGCGTCCCGGCACCCCAAGCCCCGTGGCGATGGGGAACGGGCTGCAAGCAGGGGGCAGGCGGAGAAGGTCGGTCAGGCTGTCACCCCAGCCGACCCCACGCACACCGAGAGGTCTCCAGAGCATGGACGGACGGAGCACGGCTCTCCCAAAAGGCGGCGGAGCTCTCCAGTGTTCCCTAAAGCAAAGAGGTGAGCGCCTTTGGGGTTCACGGCAGTTTTGGGAAGAAAAAGCTGGTTTTACCCGTGGCTGCCTAACAGGGATCTCCCCCCCGGAGCCTGTGCCACCCGCTGCCATCTTTAACGCGCCACACCGGGTATTTTTGGCAAATTACCCCATCAAAAGCCTTCCTGCCCTCTCTGTCATCCTGGACAGGACCGGCGACATCTCTGACAGCTGACTGACAAAGACAGTTGTAGCGGATAAAAAAAAAAAGGGGAGGGGAAAAAAAAAAAGACAGAGGAGAGAGAGCAAGAGAGAAAGAGCCCAGCGAAGGTTCTACCCAGGATTCCCTGGGCTGAGCTATATCAGTCAATCTCCGGGCTAATTCGTGTCAGTACTTGTTTCCTATCTCCTTGAGTCTCCAGCGGAAGGTTGATAAAATTGAAGTGGAAATGAAGTTGGATGCACAGGAGGATACGTACAACAATAGCCTGGTGAAATGGGTTTGTATCCCTGATACACTCTTTGGAGCATCAGGATGCGTGGTGACCTTGGCAGTGTCCTTGGGAGAAGAAAATAAAATAAGAGGGAGACTTTCTAGCCACGAGAAGAAATTTAAGCAAAGCGCTACGGTTACCGCATCGACTTCGTAGCGCGAAGGAGCGACGCTGGCTCCCAGCACCGCGGACCCGGCTTGTTTATCCAGTGGGAGTTCATGTTTGCTCAAGCACTTCCCCAGCTATCTGTCTGAAACGCAAAGAGAGCGCCTTGTCACAGCACTAGAAGACGCTCGTTTCTCGTAAGAAAGTCTCCCTTGCC
The DNA here is from genome assembly GCA_013398225.1 of Steatornis caripensis. Lineage (NCBI taxonomy): Eukaryota > Metazoa > Chordata > Aves > Caprimulgiformes > Steatornithidae > Steatornis > Steatornis caripensis. The sequence continues at coordinate 98,423 of VZSC01017217.1, forward strand.
TCAACTAGTTGTTGACGAACAGAAGGAAACTTGTCACAGTTTAAATAAAATGTACCTCCAAGTGTGTGTACGGTGTGTTTCTCTCCAGGCTGCCCGGACCACTTGTCAATACTGAGTGAGCACAATCTCCGAGGGAAAAACTCCACCGAGGCGCTCGTAGTTAAATACGAGATGAATCGCTGTTTGCCAGGCCTCTTGAAATAAAAATGTTGAGAATAACCGTGGCGAGATGGAGATGGGAGAGGGGGAGAGAGCCCGTGAAAGCATTCAGAACGTGGACAAAGAGGAGCCGCTAATAAAGGGTAGGTACCAACAAGAAATATCAACGCAATCCTTCACGACGTCAGGTTTTGAAGCCAGGTGTACAGACGCACACATAAACCACTTCACAGCCCCCTGCCTGACACCAGCGCCTTCCTAACGGAGAGCTGCGATGCTCAGGGCTGCGTGCTGGAGCCGGCATCCCCGGCGTACGGCCTTACCGTGCCGCTGCAGCGCCGGGGAGGCAGGCGGGCCAGCTCTCGGAAACGGTGACCGCGCTGATGTTTGATCTGCTCTCGTTTACTGCGTACGGCCTCTTCCCCTTGCTCCAGTAATTTTGGCTGCGGTGCCTGCTGACTGGCGGAAGCCCTAAGCGAGCAGGTTCAGGGAAAGCCGATGGGTGGATCAGACGAGCAGCTGTGGTGGGAGCCTTCCCTGGCTTCCTGAGGGACTGCTCCAGCCGCCGCGCTGCCCTGCCCGAACGATGGATCGAGGGTTTCCCATGAAACTCAGAGCAGTCCACATTTTTCACAGGGTTGGAGAAAAGAGGACTGCATAGGCATCTGTCTTAATTGCAGATAAATACAAAGAGGCAGCCGGTTTTCTTTAGCTGCTTTTTGAGCCATTGACGGATCCTGTAGACTCGAGGCTCAGTCTTAACACCAGGGCTAAAAGATTTTGCGCGTGCAGCGGCGGCACAGCGTAGCTCTGGGGAGACACGACCCGGGGAGCTGTCCCTCTGGGGATTGAGTTCACACGGCGCCACGTCTGAGCTTCATGGAAACATTTGTTAATTCCAGTTTGGTGGCACTGATGGTGGAGAACAAGGATACGCAGGCGGAACCGATACTTTCCCGCAACATGGTACGTACGCCGGATGAACTACGGTTGGGGTGCTGCACCTGGGCTCAGACGTCTCCGAGCTTCTGCCTTCCTGGCTTTCACAGGTATGTTCGGCAAAGATGGGTTTGAAGCAGTAGGTTTAGGAGCCTTCACTCGAGAACAGACCGTTCCCAAAACAGGTGCAGAAGATTGAACGGAATCATTTAACAACGTCCAACCCAAATGGGTCAGGAAACGCTCCGAGCAACACCAGCTTCGATGAGATCGTGGGAAACTGCAGTGTCTCAATGTTTGTCTGGGCCTGGCCCTTAGCCCCAGCAGCTCCCGGCAGAGCGAAGGTGGAGTTAAGGCCCCATATTTACAACAGATAAAACCAAACCTACGCCGCACCCTCCCGTAGGAAGGGAATGGCAGCGGCCCCATTCCCCACGGCAGCACCCTGGGGCAGGTGCATCCCGAGCCACCAAGCACCCACCGCCGCCAGCCTCCCCGGGTTTGGCTAATAACAACCAGCTGGGTTTTTCCACTCTGATAGCTGTGAGAAACTGATGACAACCTGTTTGACCGCTGACCTCTGAACTTGACCCCCTGCTAATACCTTCAGCTGCTGATTGTCATGGGTGGCTGGCAGAGCCCTTTGTCTTTTGCTGTTTTGGAGTCCAGACAGATAAATGATTTCTATTTGTCCTTTGGCGCAATGGAAGAGCTGATCGATATTATCCACGAATGATGTCAAGGATTTGTCGCACAGCTTATGAATGACAAAACACTACCCAAAAAAACACCTTTTGGGGCAAAAGATTGAAAGCTGGAAAGGTTTATTGATTTTTGCTTTCTTAAATAGCAGCTCAAGCCACAAAAGAGAAAACGAAAAGCTTTGTGTGCTAAAATGCAGCAAAAAGCTTCCTCGAGAACAACGATTAGATCAGCTCTTGCATTTAAGTACTGTGTGCCTTGCCACAGTCAACTGCTCAATTTTGTCTGCTAAGCCCACTGCAATTTCCACCCATTTTTCCTTATTTCAAAAGAGCTTGTATAATGAAATACCAGCCTCTGGAATGAAACGCTCCTCTGCTTTCGGCCACTGGTCAGTCAGGACAAGGCTATGCATCTCCCACGAGGGCAGGCGGGGAGCTCAGGAGAGCAGAGGAAAAGCTTTTAGGTCCAAGCACCCGAAAGGCAGCCTCGGGCCCCAGCGGCACCCCCGGCAAATCACCGCAGCCCCTCTGTGCCCATCTCGGGGCGAGGGACGCTCCCTCCGTCCCTCACAACCCCACCGCGCGTAGCAGGAGACGACGGCGCAGGACGTTCCCTAGGCAAAGACAAATTCAAGAGAGAGCCGATGAAATGAAACGGGTACTCTCTTATATATCTACCCATAGTCCTGGTTTTGTGTCTCCTCTGGAGGAAGCGACATTTAGCTTCTACAGGCGGCTGGGGAACATCACCTTCCCACCTCGGAGCCTCGCTGCGTGATGCACAAGGAGTACCCACGGGTATCTCCCCGCTGCTTTCTAGAGCTGAGCTTGAAGCTGAGCTGAAGCTAAGGCTCCAGCCTGCCTGCTGTAATCCAGTAAAGCCCCTCTAGACGGGGACCCAGAAAGCTCACACAGGAAAGGTCACTGCGATGCTCCGAACCGCGGCGACGAACGCACGCTGACCTGAATCCACCTGCGGAGCCCAAAGGGAGGTAACAGCCGAGCCCCGGCACCGCGGTGTTGCCACCAACCGCTGCGCTCAGCCCCGCTCCCGGCCACCTTCTCTGCTTCGAGGAAAACGTTTCACCGACACAACTCACGTGGGAACCAGCTGCATGGACAAGAAGCTAAACTAGCTCACTGCCAGCAGAGAAATGCGTTTGTGTTTTACAAACGAACGTGCCTCCTCCAGGGACGGCACTGCGTTCAGAGCTCAGAGCCACGCGGAAACACCTCGGTGTCCAGCATTTCTGCCAGTCCTTTCCACAACAAAACTCCCCTGACATTCCTGTTTCCTAAACCACAGCGCTGCTGGGACCACCCTCTAAAACACAGCGTTCTTCTGAGGTTCTAAACTTCAGTATTTTCGGGGAAACAATGTCTGTCTTTGCAGATGCATTCCTAAAAATATTTTTTCCGCAAGTTTTCAAGTAAGATGTTTATGAGCAGCAGAGAAACAAGGAGTAGGATTTCCAACGCAGGAGGTGTCAGCACAGGACGCGGACACGCGCGCCCTTCCTCACACCCACGTCCCACCGCAAAATGCATCCCTCCACTAAAATGATTATTATAAAATTTGTCTTTGGGGAGAAAGCTGAGCTTTTCGCCAAACAAGCGAGACCCCCGCCGCCCTCTGACCGCCGCAGAAAACGGGCTTGGCGAGGAGCAGACGGCAATCATGTCTCGCGCTTAGAGCCGCACTTGCAGTTGGGCCACGCAGCTGATGTTTAAAGGGAACTTAAAGGAGGGCAAAAAACCCAGAGCAATTCTAAAACCAGGACAGTAGCATCACTAGACTAATACTAGTCGTGAGGAAACGGAAGAGCAGAGATGAGAAGGTCTCGATCCAGCTCTCTGGAGCCAAGGAGAGCGTTTGGGCAGAGCCGGGGCGACTGCAGCAGAAGGGCGCTGAGCTCAGGGCACAGCCCCAGCGCAGAGCAGCTTTTCCCACCAGACCTTTCCCTTTCCGACCTTTACACCGCTCAGCTTTCTGACCAAAAAAGCTTCAAAACTCAAGGCGAAGCCTAGATGAAACCAGAGAGGTTCTCCCAGCTCCTCCCCGGTCCCAGCCTTGCTTGAAGTTCAGTGAACCTTGCCCAGCCCTCGGGTAGTGATAAATGCCTGCTCGGGGTCACCGGGGTTTGGTTTCAGCGACACAGCGCCTGGCTCCAAGGACGGGATTACCGTGGTTTAAAAGGCTGGAGCTCACTGGAGTGAGGGAGGCTTCTCCTCCCAACACGGCTGATGTACACGAGTAACGAAACGCGGCAGAGAGTTTTGCTCGGGAACTTTGACTACTGAAATGAGACAGCACTTGGAAGCGCTTCTGCTGCGAGGACACAGAGAATGTAAAAGCGCAGGGACTAAAAAGGACCTCACCTGCAGCTCCAAGCAAGTTTGCTGAGCCTGTTTTGGGGGAACTTGGCGCTGTGCGCTCCACGTTCCTCCAAAAAGCCCGCACGAGCCTCCCGAGGTCCAGGAGCGTTGAGCTCCCGGCTTACGGGCCCACCACAGCATTACAAATGATCTAAACCACTGAACGCTCTCTGGCCACGTCATTCCTCTTCTCCCCTTTGAGCTTTTATTTTGATCTGCGAAGTGTGTCCCAGCGCCGGTGCCAAAGGAAGTCCCCGAGACAATGCACGCTGTGTTGTGTTCATGGCACTCGCCCCTTCGTTTGTACTCCTCGGGTAGCTTGACAGCTCGTTTCCCTAAATTTACAGAGCTCACATTTCATGTATGTATTATTCATCATGAAAGAATCTAAATTCCTACACAGGATCCTGAATCAGAGCGTAAACTGATTTAAGCACCTGGCTAACAAGCTGGGTGGCTCCGGCTTTGGGCTCTTAATCAGAAGCTCATTAAAAGGCACAGCCTGGCTTCTACTTTTAGAATCGAGACTTGAGCAAAAATGCCTTATACTTGAACCCAGCCCCCAAAGAAAGGAATTGAGGATTTCTGTTCATCCCTGGAAAACTTGGCCTCGGCTTTCCCGCAAGTGGTATTTTACACCCCGCTTGCGGCAGCCAAGACGCTTTTAAGAAAGTGTTTTCTAAGTAATAAAACATCTCCAAGCACGAGGATTAGATATAATCCAATTCCTTTATCAAATAAAGATGCCATCGTGGCCCTTGAAATACAAAGGAAGAAGTTCCCTCACTGTTTTCCATCTTAACAATTATATCACATAACACGCTCGCCGGAGGCTTGGCCGGCGCCGCAGACACCAGCGCTGCGACATAATGAGAAATGGAAAGGGCTCGGCCTCCCCTGCCACCTGCTCGCGCTTCTGCATGATCTGGCGAGAGAGGGATTAATCCCTACATTTTGATTTTCCATCTGCATTGCATCAAAGGTAACCCCTGTCAATCCTGAGACACAACCCGCGCGTAAGAGCAGGAAATACCCTGCTTCGGCGCGGATTTTGCTGCGACAAATGCAACGCTTTCTTTAGGGGTCTGTTTGTTTAATTCAATTTCACGCACGGATAAAACGTTTTGTGAAATTTCCACTGTGGGGTGTTGTCATTAAAAGTGGCGAACTCGATACAGACAGGCAACTGCCATGAAGCTGTCTGTGTCTGCGATTTGAATGCCGGCAGCGACGTTCAGCTCTGCAGCCGGGGTTTGCTTTTGGATGCCAAGCGCTTTCCAAAGGAGGTGCAGCTTGGAGCGGCGCTCATCGGTTGGGAAGGGCACCCGGTTAAACGACGAGGACGCTTCTCCCCCCAAAAAAGGAAACAGAAAAGAGAAACGAAAGGAAAACCAAGACAAATAACAACTCCAAACTCTGGGAAACCTCCAACTTTCCTACGACGCTCGGGAGCTGTCACATTCTTCAAACTGATCTACTTTCCCCTTCGCTCCCGGTATTCTGCACGTTGCAGCGAGAAGGGCCCCGGCTGCTGTCGCCGCTTGAGGAACCACTCGGAAAGGGCATTTCAGCGGGCTGGCAGCACACACGCTGTGCTACCCTCTCCTGAACAAATGGGAAGAAAAATCACAGGAATGGATCGACATCCTCAGCAATCAGGATGGATATTTGCATCCATTTACTTAACAATGAAATTTCTTGTGAAATAGAAACCTGGCATTCCGGCCGCGGGTTCAGCTGAGATGTTTCTCTAAAGAACTGGCTGTTTCCCCGTGTAGAAGAGTAAAGAAATGTCCTGGGGACCGGTGGTTTCGGAAGCTCGACCTCGCCAGCAGCAAGGAGCCGCCGGATGCCGGCGCAGGCGCGGAGCGGGATCGGAAGCGTTCCCACGTTGCAGGGAGAGGAGCTGGCGAGAAGAGGGCTCCCGTGTGAGCCCCCCCCGAACTCACTGCAAGTCCATGCCTCCGTAACAGAATGACTCTGAGTGTAGCTCTACGGCCAGAAAATCTTAGATCTTGATTTTGTAACATCAGCTTCCATTCTATTTGACATTGATTTTTCCTCTAAGTCTCGGTGCAAACCCATGAATCAGCCCACGCGCGATAAGAGAATGAGAAATAAAACTAAAAAACATTTTTATGATTCTTTTTCTGGAGCTGGCAGCAAAATCTCAGTAAGCCACCAAAAATCAACGCAAGACATGCATTCCCTTGGGTTTTGCTCCACCCTTTGGTAGTACACATTACGTAAAGAAGCCCTGTACGAGGCTTGTGTTACCGAGTAGGGCCGGTGGGAATCGAGGAGCGCTGGCGAGTGCAAAGCTTTTCCTTTCTCCGCGTTGACCTGTTTCTCCGTCATTTTATCCGCACAAGCCGGCGCCCAGGCACAGGACACCAGCCCGGCGTGAATTAGCGTAAGGGCCGTTCACCACCTGTTTGAACTGTCAAGTTACGTGGGAAAGCGTATCAATTAACGGCCGTGATTATCTCATCAGACTTCCCATCTGACAAAACAGTCACCCCCTTTCCAGCCTAATCCCCCCGGAAAGCCCCGGCCGGGGCTGGGTGCGGGGCGGCGATGCCCGCGCCCCAGGCTCTGCGCGGCCAAGTAGTTTCGCCCTGCAGACAGCAGGTATTTGGGTTAAATTCCCAGGAGCCTCCTATGTTCCCTTATAGCTTAAAAAGCTGGGACACCGGCCAGGAAAATGGACCTTCCGTGACCCGCTCTTAACCCCCGAGGAAAGTTACACAAACTCTTTCACGCTTCGCTGGGATCGCTGTGTAGGAGTTGGCCAAAACAATACTTTCCCTTGTGTTTGCCTACCTTATTAAATATCAATTAATATTTATGGAAGTTTATAAACAGCGCAGCTTTGGTTTCAAGGGTGCTTAGAAATCCGATCTGCTCCTGCTCTCCCTCCCCCCGGCAGCATTTCTCCTGCTCACTGCTGCATGGTGAGAGCCCCGCTCCTCCGCGAAGCGACGGGGCTGGGGGCTCCCGGGCCGCGCAGCCCAGCCCTCGCTGCCCGCAGCCCTTCAGGGGCACCCCCGGGCCCCACCATCCTGCCCAGCCCTGTGCAACAGTCCGAGGCCAAGAGAGGTACGGCGGCACGGAAGGGTGCTACGCCAGGATCAGGCCTGGTGGATTTATACCAAGTAATCTGTATCCAGTAAAGCCCCTCTAGACGGGGACCCAGAAAGCTCACACAGGAAAGGTCACTGCGATGCTCCGAACCGCGGCGACGAACGCACGCTGACCTGAATCCACCTGCGGAGCCCAAAGGGAGGTAACAGCCGAGCCCCGGCACCGCGGTGTTGCCACCAACCGCTGCGCTCGGCCCCGCTCCCGGCCACCTTCTCNTTAAATTATGTTTAATTTAAAGGATTTTTCTGTACCCTTATTTTCTAGGAAGAGGCTCTCTAAAAGGCTCCTGCTGATTAATTGTCGCTGGGCTCCTGCCAAGCGTTGGAAGTTTTACATGTAAAGAGAAAATACGTCCCTCTCTCCACTTGCCCATGCCTTTTCTGTTTAGCACTTCAGTCTATTTTACAAACATATGGCCTGTCATTCAAACCAGAGAGCACCATCCTGCTGTCAATATTTCCCTCCCCATCACAAAGATTAACATCAGAGGCTCCGGCAGCAGAGGCTGGGGTTTCTCGCCTCTCACCCGAGCACCACGCTGCTCTTTGCCATGCAGCAAACGCGCTCCCTGCAACAACCAAACGCGACTGAGAAATGACTCCTGCTTTCACTCCTCTGCTTCTTTTTACCGGATAAATCAACACAGCACAGATGTTCATTGCCTCATTTTTCACAGCCCCTTTTAACTTTACTCTTTATTATTGGTAGCAACTTGGGATACTTCAAGTTTAATAATATTAAAAACCAAGGATTTTTTAATTTTTTTTTTTTGCGTGCCCTTGGCTTACCCTTCGTATCAAGCCAAGTACTGCGGTATACTACGGTAGGGTTTGACGCCGCTACGGAAGTAGCTATAAAACGTTATAGTTCGGTTTCCTTTCGTTTTCCGAACACAGACCACAGCCAACACTTTGCAGTTCTCTCTGCGGCACGAGTTTTACGGGCCGCGCACGCAGCCGGGTGCCGCAGAGGACAGGGAGGCTGCAGGATGGGCACGGGGAAGGAGCTGCCACTCGCTGCTGCCACCGACCCACCACGGCACCGCCGGTAAACCACCTTGCCGCTCCACGCCTGAGCTTCCTCACGCGTGAGCCAGGCAAAGCAACGCCCGCCGCGTCTTAGGTGAGGTACAGCCAAAAGCATCGCCCCGACCGCCGTCTCCTCCCTAAGCGGCCCCGTGTGCGGAGCAGGCACCTCTTGGGNATCAAGCCAAGTACTGCGGTGTACTACGGTAGGGTTTGACGCCGCTACGGAAGTAGCTATAAAACGTTATAGTTCGGTTTCCTTTTGTTTTCCGAACACAGACCACAGCCAACACTTTGCAGTTCTCTCTGCGGCACGAGTTTTACGGGCCGCGCGCGCAGCCGGGTGCCGCAGAGGACAGGGAGGCTGCAGGATGGGCACGGGGAAGGAGCTGCCACTCGCTGCTGCCACCGACCCACCACGGCACCGCCGGTAAACCACCTTGCCGCTCCACGCCTGAGCTTCCTCACGCGTGAGCCAGGCAAAGCAACGCCCGCCGCGTCTTAGGTGAGGTACAGCCAAAAGCATCGCCCCGACCGCCGTCTCCTCCCTAAGCGGCCCCGTGTGCGGAGCAGGCACCTCTTGGGTGAGCTGCAAAGGCTCGCGGCAGCTCACCCCGTTCGTCTGGGGAAGGCGGCTGTTACTCTGAGCCCTGGGCAAGCTATGCCAAGGCGCAGGGGCTGGGAGAGAAGCGGCCCTGGCTGCTTATCTGCAAGGGCTATCGCAGGGACCAGCCGACGGCGATTAGGTAAGAGGGTGTCAGGTTTAACGCATCAGCCAAAGCTGTGCGCTTGGCCTGCCAGACCGTGCAATCTGAGAGTTTAAGAAGAGAGGGATTTAGGGCTGGATTCCTTTCTGGGCTTCCAAAAATAAACTTCTGCGAGCCCGATTTTAAAAGCAACATTCGTTAGAGGGAATCAACTTCAGAGCAATGTTACACTTCTGCAAGCACGTGGACTGCGGATGATAGCAAGGAATAGTCAAGAAAAAAAAAAACCCCACCGAACCAAAAGAATCCCCACTTATTTTTCACTCTTTCTCCGCGTATCCACCTCGCAAGCCTATCGCCATTTAATGTAGAAAAGCAGCTGTGATGTTTTAAGAGCTCAGATCAATAGCAACCCCCTCCATCTTTCTCCTTTTTAACCTCCAAAATTATTTTAGGCAAGGCTAGGTTCATTTTATCCTTATTTATTTATTACTTAATCGGTAGAGGACCCTTGAGGCAAAACAGCCTCGTTTGCAAGAAAGCTCAGGTGCCAGAAGCAGCAAAGGCAGAGCTACAAATCAGTATGCGAACCAGCTTCAACCCACCAGCATAAAGGATCTCCGACACAGCCCATGTGTTATTTGCTTACATTACTTAACATAGTTTAGCATGTATTTTTAAACAGAACACTTGTTTATAAGAGCCGCGGTACGGAAGGGCAAGAAGTAGTTTCCAAACCATGATAAAAATTGGAAAAGGCATTTACGGAGGGAAAGCGCGCCTACCCCAAACACCGCTCTGCAATCAATTTTTGCCTCGTTAACGCATTCCGTGAAAGATGCCCTGTCGCTCCACTAAGTGTTGTTCCTGCATGTCTCTCCCAAACCTTTGGATTTGTTATTGTTCATTATTATTTACACGATTTCGTTTACTGTGGAACTGGTAAGAGGTGCTGAATTACTCTCTACGTGGGAAGAGCTTCTCGTTCTGCAGCACATTAAGAGACACTCCCCACATCTTCTGCCCCATTTCAGGCCTGGAAAGACAAACGGGCAAGTTTTGTTAAGCTGGGATTTTTGTGCTCACTAAAAAGGGGGGTGGTCTCAGCCGCGGAACGTGATTCAACATCATTAATCCTCCGTGGGTCCGAGGGACATCAAGACCTCTCTGCTGGAATGAACCCATCTGTTGAAGTGAAACACGTGAAATGTGCTGACTTTTTAAATAANAGTTGTGTTAAGCTGGGATTTTTGTGCTCACTAAAAAGGGGGGTGGTCTCAGCCGCGGAACGTGATTCAACATCATTAATCCTCCGTGGGTCCGAGGGACATCAAGACCTCTCTGCTGGAATGAACCCATCTGTTGAAGTGAAACACGTGAAATGTGCTGACTTTTTAAATAAGTTGTTCGTTGTTAGAAGTTTGCTTAAGCTATATTCCTCCAATTCCAATGATTAAAGGATTCTCTCATTTCTTTTCCTCGTCCCTGCGTAGGGAGACAGGTAATAGATCCATCAGATAAGCGGCATTAAGATGTCACGTTAACAATAGCTCGTTCTGAACGGTGAAAATAGCAAAAACGCGGATGAAAGATCTGGGCCAAGGAATGAGCACGAGTCCCCACGTCAGGGGCTGGAAGACGGCAGGAGGATAACGTGATACCGTCATGCTAACGACACCTAAAAGAAGAGGGAAGGGCGGAACTGGCTAACGAAGTGGTAGCGCATCCCCACAAAAAGATTACCCGTCTCCCACTCCGGTCACGGACAGGGAGTCAGAGCGGGCACGGCGGCAGTCGGGCTCTGTCAGCACAAGCATTGCAGAGGGGCACCAAAGTGTCAGCGAACTTCAGGTTGCGCGGCTGAAGGTACGTTTCTTTAACGAATAGTTTTGTTGTCGAGAGATATTTACAGCCTGCGTCGGCAGCGCTGCAATAACCCCACAGGACGGGGCTGCTTACGAAATAAAATTACCTGCCCCAAGCAAGCATATTACAAATTTTCAAGAGCCGGAGTCCTATTGAAAGCAAGGCCTTGCTGCGCGGTAGCGTTTGACTCCAGGTAACGGGTACCTCGCAGCTTTCTGTTCATCGTCTTTACAGGAGAGCCTCTCTCGGTACGGCACTTCGCCACGGGAGCGGAGGAGCGTACCTTGTGCCAGGGATGCTTGCAGCAGGACCGGACTTGCCGCACCCGGGGTCGCCGCGCCGCTCGGACCGGTGTGCGCCCGCAGGCACTGGTGTGCTGTGAGACAGCGGAAACCTGATGTTGCAGAGATTTATGCCCAGGGGTGAACTTTAGCCATAGAGGGACATCCTCCTGCTCTCAAACCAAACCCTTCCCCAGGACGTGGGCGCGCACACAAGACCGTAGCACTGAAGTTCAGCCAGATTTGGTCAGCTTGGTCAAGCGTTTCCTTGGGGCGGATTTTTGTTATGCCCAAATCTGCCAGTCCCGCCTGAATGCGGCCTTGAGCCCCTGCTCCCAAATCTCAGACGTTATCCCAAGAACCTCCTGCAAGACCAGAGTGAGCTTTCTAAACTACGTGGGCCATATCTCAACTTTAGAATAACGGCGATTTAAGAACTTTCTGTATTTTTTCAGTACATCTGTGATGCTCCCCATGGGTACGCATACGGAGAAGTAGAAAACGTGCAGAAAACGGGAAATTCTCAGGAGGAAAACTGGGGCAGGATGAGAAAAAAATTATCAGAACTATAGAAAAACTCAAAGGTTTCCAAAGAGCAGGGGATGAATGACAGCCGAGCGCTGGCCATTTGAAACAGGGCTTTCCGTGACCTTAGCTCTCTGCTCGTTGCATCCTCCGGGGAAGAGGAAAAACACAAAGAGCAAAACGCAGTGAATTGCACAAGCCAAAGCTTTCCCACAAAACCTCTTTCGACCACGGAAGATATTATTCTCCCACTTAATAAAAGCTTACCCCCAAATCCCACCATGGATAGCATCAACCTTCAGCCTGCAACGCCGGAGCGACCTGAAGCCACCGGGTCTGAGGCCCGTTCTTAACCCCAGTGTACGAAAACACTTTGCGCGTGACCTGCGGATTGATTTACAGTACAGTGAGGGGACAGTGGATTAACAGTGTGTATAGCTGGATCAGCTTCCAAGGTAGAAAACAAGCTCAGCCTGCTTGAGATCCATGCGTGGGAAAATTTAGCATCACCCTCTCCAAAGCTCATTTGCAATTTATGCTCCCAGAGTTGTTTTGTTTTGGTTTTTTTTTTTACAGCAGCGGCAATCAGTCGATCAACAGTCTCTAGTAAGTCAAACACTCCAAACTTCCCCAGAGCAACAGTTTCTCCTCCCGCTCACCCCTCTTGTTTGTGTTCCTTCCAAGGGGAGATGTTTTCCCGAGAGGCCAGAGGAAGACGGGAGCAGGCAGTGAAGTCGAGCGTGTAACCTCTCCTTGGCTGGAGGGATGGGAAGGAGGAGGAGCATTAAGATGCAGCTCTCCTCCACGGCCAGTGAGCAAAAATACAGCAGAAAGGAGAAGTCGCTAGACAAAAATAACAACGACCCGACCAAGGCAACGTCGGAATCGAGCAGAACTTGCCCCAAAGTAGCAAAGTAAATTTGTTCTGCTGGAATAAATAAGGAAAAATACCCTGTGACCAAGAGCTCGGGCTGCGGCTGACACAGTCGCAAGGCGTCACCCGGCAGGGCAGCGAGAACAGCGCGGCTGTGCAGCGCCGGGAGCTCCTGCGCTGGCATGGGAAACCTCAGGCCGAGGCGGCTCCACTTGCTGGTTTTGGCCGTTAGCTCCCGCGCTGCCCTGGCGTGCAACGCGTGGCCTTTTTCTTGTAAAAATACGTTAACATTAGATTTTTGTTTAAATGAAACCAAGTAGAGGCGCTGGTTTGCAGACGTGCGGGCAGCCCTGCCCGGTTCCCGCGGGGGCTCCTCTCTCCCTCTCCAGGCGCACGTTCCTCCTCCGAAATGCTCCGAAATGCTCCAAAATCAGACTGCACGTTTTATTAGCACCGCTCAGACCGTCCCGACAGCCCCTAGAACCGACGCGCCCAAGCGACGCGGGCACAAGGGCCCCTCAATGGCAGCTCAGGCACCGCAGGATGCAGGCGCATCCCCCGGTGAAACCAAGGCACCGAGCAGAGGGGCACTGGGATGAAGCCTCTGCCAGCAGCTCTCACAAACACCTCTCACCTTTCATTTCCTTTTTTTTTTTTCTTTTTTGCCTTTTTTTTTTTTAAGGCAGGGGAGGTAGAGTGGGGAACACCACTGACAATCCCCAGCAAACACTACATTTACCCTTGGGGAGTCTCTAAAGAGACTTCAGAAAAACACTTTGGGTTTTGGGAAGGGATCAGATTCCACAGATCGCCCGGTCCTTCAGCACCCGTTAATCCCTGGGAGCGCTTTTCTGCCCAACACGCAGTTCCTGCCGCACAAACTGGATGCTTTGCTGTTGTTATCCTCAGTATCCCGGCCAGGGGCTACGGGCAGTGCACACCGGCTCGGTGTGTTTGAAGTTTGCCTTTTGAGGGGCATTGCCTTCTCTCTGCTTCTCTTTCCTTCCACCGAAGTAAGAAAACACAAACCAACCCGCTTCCTCAGAGCTGTCTCGAGCAGCGCGTCTGCTGNCGGCAGCTTCGATTTCAAGTTATGACTAAACGGGGCCAGAGTACAGCTGCTGACAACTGTGAAGGGCTCCACGTACGTCGACGGGGGAAATTTGCTCCTTCCTCCTCCCTCCCTAGCATCGCGCAGCCGGTCTGCAGCAGAGCACGAACGGCACGGTTGGGAGCAAACACCCTCCCTTTTGCACGGACGGTCCCTTCTGAACCTCTCGGGGACCGGTGAAACACCAGACACGGTAAAATTCGGCACAGCTGTGCACCGAGAGCATTCCCCTACACCCAATGCGCGCATGCGCGTGCACACACAGCCACACTATCCATCCAAAGCTGATATGTCTCTATCCGAAGTGACACGGGCAACAAAAGGGATGTCCCCCCCCCCCCCCACCCGTCCCCACCTATTGAGTGATACAGATGGGCAGTCCGGGAGGACTGTGCGCACATATGCAGAGATGCTCTCGTGTCCTTTGACCCCTCGTCCCTCCATCATGGGAGATCTATAACATTTACAATCCAAAAAACAAAAGGGAAGGGAGAGTAAGGCCAGAATTCATCTTCCAGGCTGACACCTAGCGTTAATTAACGACTTAAAAATCAATGACATAAGGGACAGGCAGCAAATGACACCTCCACGCAGAGCCTGTCTGCTTTCAGGAGCACGAAAAAAATATCTTTGAGGACAGCTTGGACGCACGCCACACGGCGGGGACCAGGAGGAGCGGCGAGGCTGGCACCCCCAGCCCATTGATCTCTGCCGGTTCAAACACCCTGAACTCCCCCACTTCATTTTTTCATTTTCCGGCCACCAGTAACACGTTTGGGTTTCCCTGGGGACGGTGCTCCCAAAGGTACAGGAAAGCTTGATGTGTTTTAAAGCTGAGCATATAGCAAAAGCATTGGAAGGTCTAAATGGGAGATGAATTTAAAAAAGCTGTAAGAGATGTTTTCTGCTGCACCTTTTGGAGGACAAAGGGCCATGCTCTGCATTCACCTGGGCCCAGCCTGGTCCCGGCCCACAGCTCCGGGTTCCTTCCAGGCATCCCGTAGCACAGGTGAAGGTAAGGCAGCTCCATCCGTTGTCGATTTTAACAGCAGAAGGCATCCCCAAGGGTCCCAGGGCTTTTTTCTGGTTAGGCTGTTTTTACACCCACGCCTCTCCACTCTTCAGTAAAATTGCTCGTGATACACGTGACCGCTGGATACCCCGGGGCCAGCAGTTTCTCTTTAGACCTACAGGAAAAACTAAGTGCGCGAGTGGCCAAAGCGTTGCTCACAGCAGCCAAGGTGCCGCCAATGCCACTGGGTGCTACGTCCCCAGAGCGCAGGCAAGCAGCCTCGCAGGCGCGGCTGCGGACGGCGCCGTCTGGCACAAGCTGGGGGGGCAGGATGCCAGCGGGTCCCTCCGGCAGGGCTCACCGGCATCTCCCACACTCACGCCAAAACAGGAACGGCAGAAGGGACTCACGTGCGGACTTTACGTTGGGAACACACGGCCATATTTACAGATACGCTTCGGAGCTTAGCTCGCAAGGCAGCAGAAAGGCACGTGGCAGGGGGCTGGACGAGATGATCTCCAGAGGTCCCTTGCAACCCCTACCATCCTGTGACTCTGTGATTCATTACTTCCCTTGTAGTAGAGGTGAGGAAAGAGAGGCCAATCCTGCACCACTCTCCTCACGGCTGTGCTTGCGCAGCAGAGCATCCCTGGCTCGCTTGCACCAAGCACCAGGTAAAATGAGACCGGGAGGGGACTGCTGCTCCTCACGAGACGGAAGGCAGGTACCCTCAGCGAGGCTCGCAGCTCCTGTGGCCGTGCCACTCGGGCACTTACAGCAGGGACGGTGCTGGGAGAGACGAGCGGCTGTGCTCTAAGTGCAGCGTGGGCAGAGTTTATCGCAGCAAGAGAGCCCACAGGCTCAAACCGCAGCTCCCCTGTAATCCACGACGTGCCGCTTCGCGGACTAATCTAGTTAAAACAAACCAACCCAGCGCGTGCGGGATCCTCAAAGGCAAAGGGCAGAGGTGTGACTCCCGGATGCCGCCCATCCCCAGGCCTCGGCACTTCTGCCGGAGAAGCCCCGCTGCCGCGAAACTTTTGTGCGGGAGCGGTGCGGAGGGACGGTCCTGCAGAGCAGATGGCGAGCCCAAACTTCCCCAGAGCAACAGTTTCTCCTCCCGC
>VZSC01017217.1:114389-151180 GCA_013398225.1 Steatornis caripensis
TTTTTTTTTTTTTTTTGAAGAGCAAACCTTTCTGGAATACTAAATCTTACAGGAGCTGTAAATGTCAAATTTAAATTCATACTTTGTACCACCTTTGATTTCAAAGAGGATTACACCTATTCGCTGAAAGCAAAGCAACACCAAAGCTACATGAAATGGAATTACGACTACTTAGGCCTTTTTCTATTGCCTCTTTATATTGTTAACTCCTTCCAATTCATTAAGTCTAATCCTTATTAGGCTAAGTAACACACATATGAATAGACAGGACTGGACACAGGAGCATATGTGCCTTTTGTATCACTTCCTGGTTAATCCCTAGCCCGGGGAGGGGACAGACATGGGGAGAAGTGGTCGGCCCTCGCCCGCGCCGGCCAAGCAGCGTGCCGCTCGGCGGGGAGCACCGCACGGGCCACCGAGCCGCCCCGGGCGGCCAGCCCGGCACGCCGCTTTGTTAATCAATCTGCCACGGAGCGAGGGTACCCGGGGTGCCGCTCTGTTATGGAAATCCGCTGGACTTCGGCGGTCCCGCTGCTCCGGACGCCAACTTTATAAGCGTGTCCTGACAAAGCGTGAAATTTTGCAAGGTGGGAGGAAGGGACGGGAAACGTATGCGTTTGTAGGGGGGAAGAAGCACCTATTTCCAGTTTGCCGTCTCCGTTAGTAAAAGCTTTCAAAAGCATCCCTAGGCTCTCCCTGCTCTGCTCGTGGACTTGCAGCTCAAGCAGCAAGACCGGGACGGGGATGAAAACCGTGCCCCTTCGCAGCGTGCAGGAGCACCAGGGGTGTCTACCTCGCACGGACGCGCGCCTCTGGCAAAGTGTCTCTTGCGTGTTTGTAACCTGGGATCGCAAAAGAAAAAAAATCAGCTCCGTGCTGAGCTCCGCGTGCGGCAGTAGCGTCTCCTCTTGCGTGCTCTCTGCAGAAAGCAAGAATTAAAATTCTGCTTTCCCAGGCAAGATGTAAACCAAAAACGACGTGCACGGAAGTCAGAGGAGTTACACAGCAGTGAGAGAGACAGGAATCGGACAAAGTATATAAAATAGATATTTATACAGCACCAGTGTTGCTCATAGTGTTTTAAAAACAATAAAGCAGCAGCTTATATAGTCTCTTGCATATTGCGGACATGAAATAAAGCCAAGACAGGAGCTAGAACATCTAATTCCCCGGCTACAAGGAAGAGAGAGTGATTCAGGTTTACAGGGTGCCATTCAGTTTTATGACAATATCTCCTAATACAGCAGGTTTATCAATTGAGCAAAAAGGCACAACGGGGTGCGTTATTATTGGAGCCTAATCTCACGCCTCGGGTGTGTTGTGCGAGGCACGAGGGCAAAAGGCCACACCACTGTGTGATTATCCAACAGCAATGCTCACTCAGGACGCCGTGTCTGGATTATAAAGTGGATCGGCTTAGGTTTTAAAATGAAACGTTAACATTTGTTGCTTAGGTTTCAACCGAGGCTGCATCTCCCTGCTGTGGGTGTAAAGTATGAATAGCACATAGACAGTGGAAACGCAAATATCCTGGTTCACTGGGCGTCCTCTTTGCTGGTTAGGCTGCCCACGGCCTTGGGGCGCCACACTGCCTCTGACCGCACGCTTAAGAAAGCATCTTCCTGGGCCATAAGAACGAGCCGGGACATGCAGTTAGGCACGCAAACTGAAAAGTACAAGTTAACTTGCTGCAGAAAGACTCCCTGAGCGAGTCACCAGTAAATCAAACGCTCCTTGCTGCAGGACAGTGTGTTCCGAGCTTCCCTACCAGGAGGCCTGGCCATGGAGGAGCCTAGCTCCTGCACTGCCGCAAACCTCAGTCTTCCCATCCATAAAATGGAGCTAACATCTTGTTTCTGCATGTTCCTGAGGTCTAAGAAGCTGTCTGAGATCTTGGGCATGTACGCTGCGGATTACACGGCACCTGTGCGACAGTCACCGAGCAAAAGGCTCGCTGGTGTACAAATAGAGTAAACTGCTCCTCGCGGGACTAGTCTCTTTTATGCCAGTGGGATATAGGGGCACATGCTGCATACCCGGAGGGAGAACAGTACCCTACAGGTTTTAATTAGCACTCTTCTAGCAGCAAAGTTCCTGTCTATTGTCACTTAATTACTGTGTATCTACCCCAACAGACATTAAGCTTTCCCTATGACCTCTCGCTCTCTACACCCTTGTCATTCTCTCTCTCTCAGAGCCCCGTGTGACACTGGGGAAACACGCACTAACTTCTTAATTAATTGGACTAATTAGTCTCTTAGATGGCTGGACAGCTGGACCCTATCTCCTCGCTGATCTCCTCGTGGAGGGAACAATCAAATCGCAGTTTGTTTCTCCAGAGTTGACAAAGTCTCGGCACTGCCCGTGATCTGGTTCCTATTAACCCGACTCCCCCGAGAGCTCTGCGGAGGATGAAGACGTTTTCCCTCTGGCTAATGAAGTCCGCGGCAAGACCACGCTATCGCCAGAACAGCACCTGGTAGCCTTATAAAGGGTCATGGTTTCCTCTCAATCCCTCCCCTGTTCCGCAGGGTTTACAACACGGCTGTAAAACTTTGCTCTGGCTTGAAACCCTCCCCGCTGGGTCCCAGCCCCACACCGTAATTCTTTACACCTTCCAAAACTATGTTTATGCCTTTTTTTTAACCCTTTGAATCAAACCTGATTTTTTTAAAAAGACCACTACTTGATCCCCCTGAAAGGGTATTTTCCTCTTCCGTGCCTCTATACGCACAGTCAGGGCCCGAGACCTGTCACTGCCTGGGGCTCCCTCCCAACGCCCCGACACACGCCTCCTGTGAGCAGAGCCCTTACCTCCCTTCCTTGCTCTATAAACAGTGGCATTCTCCATTCAGGCAAAGGTTTAGATAACGTCACAATTGCAAGGGTTAACCTGCCGAGCTGGATTTTTTGTAATTCTCAGGATGTATGGACTTTTACTGGGTTTTGATGCTTTTCTGCCTTTAGAGAGCTCAGAAGTACCTTTGACTCGCAACAGGAACATGGGGAATAATTGCTCCAGACTGTCAGTAATAAGTGAAAAAAAAGCAAAAAGAGCACGGAGCCAACCTGGAAAGCGGCAGCTGAGCCAGGGTGTGGGGCTTGGGCCTGGGACGAGCAGCAAGAGCCCACTGGGGCACGAATTGATGCAACGCGCGGAGGGCTCGGTTGGAGAGCGGGGAGCACGTCGGACCCTTCGTGTCGTCCCCACGGTTGATTCATAGCTCCTGGGCACAAACACACCTCGCTCGCTTCTATCTGTACTAATACAAATATCTACATCCATACGGTAATCGTCGTCAACCGATACAAAACGAGAGGCCACGTGAAACGAGCTGAGAGAAATCCGAAAGCAAAACCACGTGCGGTTCGTTACCAAGGTTAGAAAAGGAAGGAAAAGGAGGCGGCTGGTAAAATACTCTTTGCAA
Source organism: Steatornis caripensis (assembly GCA_013398225.1). Taxonomy (NCBI): domain Eukaryota; kingdom Metazoa; phylum Chordata; class Aves; order Caprimulgiformes; family Steatornithidae; genus Steatornis; species Steatornis caripensis. The sequence continues at coordinate 117,818 of VZSC01017217.1, forward strand.
GAAAAGTTTAATTTCTTGAACCAACTCAGCGTGGACTGCCAGGGCTTGGGCCTTGGCCATCGTCCCGTTACCCCCCTCTGCGTTCAAACTCTGCAAGTGAAGCTGTACAGACATAACCAAAGGTATAGCTAAGCGTACGATCTTCTGCACAGAACGCTGCTGTAGCGCACAGCAACACCTGGCCAGAACTCCCCAGGAACTTGTAGCTCTGTCGGCCCCGGATTACTGCATCCAGCAGCCCATCTTCTCACTCCGCATCAGATGTTTCCACTGACCCCATTCCTGCCTCGCGGATTTCTCCAAATAATTTCAGTATGGCTTTGCCACGCATCCACACACTACAAATCGGAGAGAAAACAAGATAAAAATGTGTTCTACTTCTGGAGATTTTTTTGCGGTTCTCGAAGCGCTGAGATTGTATTTCTAGTTTGCGAGATGTGAAGAAGCAAAGAGGGGGATTCCCCCCCCCTCCCCTCCCGCCACCCTGTCTGTGTTATTTCCTTAGGGGCTACAAGATGCTCCCTTCAAATGATACAGCTTTAAAAGAAACCAGGAACAGTGAGTATCCAGCTGGAGATTTAAAACAAATACACTTGGTGCATTTTGGAAGCAAATTCAAAACAGCTGAACAATGCAGCAGGAGGGAAACGCGAGGCAGCCACAGCAGGCTGACAGACGAGAAGCAAAGCAACCGTTGGCTACAGGAGCAGCAGCAGTCACATAAAAGATGGCTATTGAGCACTGAACCAGGCACGGTGTAAGAAGCGCTTTCCAGAGAAATAAAAAGATACAGGCTTCATTTACATCAGCACGGAAACCGTGCGCTAGGGTGGCTCTGGTTTTACTAGGATCCAGCCTATTGGCAGGGGTCATATAATTTGGTCGAAAGGAAAACAAGCAGGCAAAGAAAAGCACTTCTCTAGCACAAACACAGACCCAGCGCGCCTCCTCCCCTCCTCCAGCGGTTCGCAGAATTGTCATAGGGACTAAATGAAAATAAATGAGCGAGTGCATCTGGGCAGGCTCTTCCCTCTCGGCATCAGCAGGTGGGAGCTCAGGGAACTTTCCCAAGCACCACAAGTCAGCGAAACAGAAAAAGGAGGAGCTGAAGTTTCCCAAGCTGCTCAGGAGTCCGGCAAACCTCATTGCCGTTCATCCGTACGCAAAGCTGGGCGTCTAAACCCGCTAGCTTGCTTTAGAAAACTATAGCCGTAGAAGCAAACGGTCGCTGCTCTAGGATCGTCACACAGGCCTCCGAGCTGTCAGGGTTTGTAGCAGATTGAAACGAGAGTAAGTGAGAAAAGGGAGTAAATAACATATAATGGAAAAGACTATTTTTCAAGAATTTATTCTTTCAGGGCATGCTACGGCAGACAGAGGTGACCAAGTTTCAGGTGCTTTCATCCTTAGTCAAGCAAATGATCAATTATTCCATGAGAGTTGTTTCACTCCGTGACAAGTGCTGCGAGACCAGCCCGGCTTTGGTGGGGTCTATTACGTTCCTCAAGCAGGGTTTTGTTCAGCTCAGAGCCAGCGAGTCCCCGAATTCTTGCAAGAGTAAAAAATGACCGAAAGAACGCAAGGCAGTACCGGGCTTTGTATTGCCCAAAAGCCAGTGGGTCCTCGGATTTAAATGCCAGTGAGATCCAGGAGCTCCTTTGGGCCACCCTCCGACCTGAACGCAGTCCCAGGAATTTAATGTATATAATTCCTGTGGCTCACTCACAACTCTCTTTTTCTTCACAAAACCAGTATTTTGTTTTACAAAGACATTCAGCTTTTATTTATAAAACTTGTGAGTGATGGACCATCTACCATATCCCCTGGCAATTTTCTCCAATGGTTAATTACTGTGACTGTCAAAACACATACTTCAATTCTCATTTGAATTCCTCTGCCATCAGTTTCCAACCAAGGAACCCAGCTATATACATATATATATATATAAATAATTTTTTTCTGCACAGCTTTAGAGTCTTCTACCGTCTTTTATTCTTCCCCGCGTTGGTATTTGTAGATTATGACCACGTTGTCTTTTAACCTTTTCTCACGTAAAGATTGGTTTGAACCCTTTGGCACCCGATATAAGATTATCCTAACGCACTTCCGCACTACAGAGAGGCCCCAGAAAGGGACGAGGATTGCACGCGTAAGAGACTGTATACGTACGAGAAGAAAGGCAATGAAGCCCTAAAGAGCAACCCGTACAACTCACTCATCACGTCCATGCTGCCTTTTTTGCATATTACCTAAACAGCGGTCATTTAAACGCACGGAACACACCAGTTTAGAAGTCAAAGATATCAAAATATCCCTGATAGCCTGTCTGTTGGTCAAACAACCAGGCTAACCGAAGTCCTCTCCTGCTGAATACAGCACTCTCCACCACCTGAACTCGGCAACCATCAGACGGACGGTACAGCCCGTTTCCCAGTGACTCTTGTGCCCGGAGCACTGAGCCCCCACCTCCCATCCTCTTTCTGGAGGGAGAAGAGAGACTGAATGTGCCCCCCCGGGAGCCTCGCACCTCCCGCCAGTCCTGGGGAGCAGCTTCCAATTCACTGGCGAAGCACCACCTATTACCTTTTTAACTCACCTATTTTCAATACATACAAAGAACATGTACAACAAGGGTTTGCTGTGGTCAATAATCCCTGAAATGATGTTTTCAACAAACCTCATTTCAAGTCTAGATCTGGAGTAGAGAAGTGATTGGATGAAAGGCCATTATATGACTGCTGTAATTTATTCTGCAGAGAGCTAAAACCACCAATTATCTGACATGAATGACACCACTTCTTTTTCTTACCAACACAAAGGTGCACAGTATCTATTTTCCGAGATCTAATTTAAATTTTAAAAAACCTCCTACGTTTAACTAAAAGGTGGTGGATACAAACCCAGCTCGAGTCAGAAATACTGAGCAGAAGTGAGAACTCGAAGTCAAGGCCGGCGCTCCGTCCCCCAGTCCCCTGGCTTGCACTCAGGCTCCTCGGGGAAGCGGCAGCCGGCGTTTCAAACCACGCCGGTTTGTTGCTACATTGACACTGTTTACATGCAGACAGAGCTGGGAGGAGTTGGTGTTTTATGACTTTGACAAGTGAGAAGGAGTGGGGCCGCAAAGACGGGGGGATTTTAATTTCACGCAAGCTAAAATTATCCACGTTACAGGAAGCAGAAATTGCCTGGCACACAACCACCGCACTAGCCACCCGATCGCGGTTTCTTATCTGCTGTCTTGCTAGGTCCGAGTTGCGGTAGCCAACTGCCTCCAGTAGGTTATAAAGTCAAGCGAAAAGCCCCGAAGACCCACTGCATAAAATCTGAGGTGTTTATTTAAGGGGCAGCGTCCTCCGCTGCACTCCCCATCCACGCCACCTTTCTCTGGCTGGGGACACCGGTGACCCACTTGCTGGACCAAATTAATTAAATCTCATTCGCTCATTAACACTAAACTAGAGAGCGACTGCTTATTTTAGAACCTCAATTATTTCCCATCCTCTCCTCCAGAAGGACCACAGCACCCAGTAACCATTTGCGTGGCGTTCGTGGCATCCTGGGAAGCGTCAATGCCGGCTGAGACTCTGAAGTTCCGCAGCGGCAGTTTGTGTCCGAGCAGCGGTCAAGTGTCACTGGGCACGATGCTGAGCCAGCGCAGAGAGCTCAGCTGATGCTTCGGCTGTTAATTCACTGCAGGGAAAGGCTACTGCCGCTGTATACTGGTTTATGGCAAACAGGGCAACACCTTTTAAACTGAGAAACGTGAGTGACACACGGGAAGCGTCTGACAGTATCTTGCCAGTTTGCGGAAAGCGGATGCAGGCAAGCGGCGTGGATCATAAAACACTGGCTTTAATCCTCCACAAAAAAAAATTTACAAGCAAGAGCGGGAAGATAAATATAATTACAATATTCTGAAAAGCTCTGTACATATGCGCATCTATTTCTAATATTCACCAGGGGAATTCCAATGCCTTTGTTCTGTGGCGTGGTGTATTTAGGCCGCAAGGTACCCTCAGCTCTATACAGGCAAACACAACTCCTCGCTTTTAACTAGAGCGTTGTCTGATCGTTAGAAGGAGACAAGTTGAGATTTACCTTTCTCGTGTTTGATCTTCAATGCTGATTTCCAGAGCTCGGTCTAGGACAGGGAGGAAAGGCGGGAGGGCCTTCTCTAACAAAGTCGGCAGCTGAGCAGCCCACGCCACACAGGGCAAGGAGCATGCGTGCAGGAGCCCGGCCGAATTGAGGCCATCCCCTCGCTGACTCACGGCGTGTTCGGCGTGTGCCGAGGATACCGCTGACCTGCCGCACCAGCAACCAACAGACGCCAATGCTTCATCTGGCATTTTGAAACCTCTGAATTAAATGGCGGTATCATAAATCCACTATATTACTTTCAAACGTCATTAACATTGCTGATGTTTCAGGTCAAACCCGAGTTTGCAACTGTAAACCCGAAGAAAAGCACTAGCTCTCAGAGGCAAAACACCCAGCATTTATGGGATGGGGATATATAGTTTTCTAAACTAGTTTGAACTTATTCCAGCAGCTCCTATTTATCTTGAACAATCACTTCATAAACTCCAATTCCAGGACTAAAAAGAAGGCAAACACTTTTTATGGACTGCCTCAGTTCATTTAGTTCAATTCATCATAGCTTTGTTGATGTAACTTGTGAGCGAATCCGTTCATGCCGTGCAGCTTTATGCCGGCACAGTCCTTTAGGGATGGCGAGTGAGATGACTCCGAGCTGTCACTTTCTTCTCCCGATGTTTTACAGCCGCTGCTGCTGTAGGCGGTTTCTGCTTTTCCTATCACGGTGACACCCGAGTGCCGCTTTCAACGAGGCCAAATGGCCAAGTTCTAGCAGGTTTTGGACACTGGGAATTCATCAAAGTTCAACGTTTATGTCCCACGCTCATTAATCAGCGGGAACAGCCAACGTCGTTCTAAGTGAGGACACTTGGATTTTCCTTCTGGTTTCCTTTCCCAGCTCTGCAGAATCGGGGAAGTTTGGTCACAGAAAGCCAGTGTGGGTCATCACAGCTGGTCCTGTTTAGCATAACCCTCCCAAACTCCCTGTCTCATCTCAGGCATCTCACTAACCTGCCTGAGAGCCAGTTCATCGCCTGTGAAGTAGGGATGTGTGACATGCAGAGTCTGCAGAGTTAAATGCTGGTTGTCTTAACCCTTCCCTGCAAGGGTTAGCCAGAGGGCAGGAAGCTGAGCCGCCTGCCTTTGGGTGTTTTTTGCCATCCTTCTTTATCAGAACAAGCTTTGAACATTTCCACTTCTACCTTTACTGTGTGCACTTCCAAAAAAGCGTATGGGGCCACCGACACTGTTACAGGGTGACTTTTTCTGGAAGCTTTTAAACATAAAAATTTGATCGTTTTCAGCCTCTTCCTTCAGTGTTTCATTCTCCTGCTGGGGAAGCACAGGAGGAGACGGGGCAGTAGGCAGCTTGGGACGTGCTTGCAGCTTTCCTTCGCCTCTCCTTGCTGAGGACAGAGGACATCAGCGGTGCTCCCGTGACTCTCGGTTCCCTGGCGCACACGCTCCGTTCGCTGCTGATCTGCAACATATTGTCTCTGACTCATTCGTGTTTCAAGAGCGGAGTTAGCAAGCTGCGAGGGAGGGAGGGATGCCTCCGCGGTACCCAGGCTGGGAGCAGGGCGAGAGCTGCCAAAGCCAGAGCCCTCTGCCAGGCACAGCCCTATCCACCCACGGAAAAATAGGGCAATCGCATTTGCAGCCCTGGAAGCAAAAGCTGAAACCCTTGAGAGATTTAACTCATTAAACTTGCCACGTGTGATGGAGATGTTATCCAGCCCGTTGTGAAGAGGTCTAGAAAATAGCTGGTGCATAGTTTTAAAGTGGCTGCTATTAAGATGTTTTAAAGAGGGCGAGTGGGTGAGTTTGCATGGACAAGTGCAAGGGAGACTGAGAGAGCGCATGTGCAAGCGAGAGAAATATTACATGAAATAAAGAACCAATTAAAGGCGGGGGACACAGTCTCTTCAGAATGATTGGCTCTGTCTAAGCCGAGAACCGGAGCATTTAACCTTTTGTTTGTGTTTCACCGAAACGTTGCCTTGCTATCTGCCGGGGTCACAACCAGGTCACAGCCACAAACCATCCCCACCACGGCCAGTTGCCGTAAATCACCGTGGCCGGGATGCAGCCTGTGCCTAGGCTGGCCTCGGCCCAGCCCTTCCCGCTATGCCCGTCACCCCTGGAAACGGTGTTGGGATGGCAATCAGGCACAAATAGGATTTTCGATGGCAGTGGCCGCTGTTTGCTACCTTCTGAAGAATAGGAAGAAATCCAGAGCTGAACAGAATGGATTCTGCAATAGCGCGGGCGCTTCTCCATCACTACAGCGGCTGGTTGGGGTGCTACGCTTGAGGTGGCGTCAGCTTTACGATAGGATTGATCTGCCCCGGGACTCGCGCTAGGAGAGAAGTTGGCACTTGGAGTCTTCGTCCAGGAGAGAAACGAGAAGCTCGAACCCTCCTCTCAGAGGAGCCTGAATTCTAAGGTAGCATTTGACCACAAGAGTATTATAAAATTGAAATTTTCACGTGTAGGACACAAACATAAGGGGGATTGTTTATTCTCGGCTAAATCATCCCCAAACCCCTCACTCTGAAAGAGAACTCGACCCAAGAGACAATTTGAGTTATTTAACTATTTGCAGCCCAGAGGTGGGTCCGCTGGCGAAGCACAGCTTCGGCCACGCCACGCAGCTCTGAAGCCGCCGCGCCAGGCAGACTGGAAGGCTGACAGTCCCCTCGGGGCAGCAGGACCGATTTCCTCCGAGTGTGACAGACCAGAGGCCTTGCGCAGGATAAGCCGACGCAGCCACACCAAGCCAAGAGCCTGGCCCTGTGTTCCCTCTTGGAGCTCCCTCTGGCAGGGCTCCCCGCTCCTCCGCAGCCAGTTAAGACCTTGTTCCCTCTAATAATCGCAGAATATGATGCAGAAAGGCCTACCTGACCCTCAGCCACATCTCCTTTCTCAATTAACGGTGATTTTGCCGTGTTCTGCCCATCCACCAGATGACAGCAGCCTCTTTTAGTAAATAGTATTAGTTAAGAGACCATTAATTAAACGCACCATGGAGTGGAAGGAGAATCAAGTGAAAACAGGGCGGGCTGAGGATGACGAGAAGCTCGCTTCGTGGGCACGAAGCATCAGAAAACCAAGAATGGATTTTCGCTTTTAAATGCAGGTTTATCTTGCTACTACAAAAGAACTATTTTCACGGTTCTTCTGGGGCGCAGTAACAATCCGTTACAGGTACGCCAAGTAACGCCTACGGAGTGCGCCCCATTCAAAGCCGGAGGTGCTCATTCTGTAGGTTACCTTCAGGGGGTTGTCCTGAAGGGATGCAGCCAGTAAGAAAGACTGGATTTTACGGAACGAATAAATAAAAAGCTTTTCCTGCAAGCTAGAGCTTTTCACTCCAAGTGGAACTCGCACAAGAAAATGTTAATTTAGTCAATCTTCCAGCTTTTCAAAGAAAAACAGAATCCAAAATACCCAAAGTCTTGTAGTGAAACCGATCGGGCAGAGAGCAATTTTTTAACTTACATTTTGAAAATGGAGACTTTTTTCTTATCAGCCAAATTCCTCCTTTCTGCCCAGGCTTCCAGTAAAAAAAAAAATATGTAACTTTCTGAAGTCTACTAGGAGAGAAGGAATTATTGTCTCCTTGGCAGTTGGCTAAAAAAGTGCTGTGAGGCAAGCAGAGAAACGTACCGCTTCATGGAGCAACCACGGACGCATCTATCCACAAGGAGCTTAGCTTATTTATTTACCTAGTAATCAAATAAATTGTTTCACTCCATCTCTCTAGGCTGAAGACCTCTATTTATTCCTGGCGCTCGAACCACCGAGCACTGGCACAGCAAGCCTCCCTGCACGCGCTGCAAACCGGTGCAGCAAGAATAGTGCAAACACTAACTCATCCTCTGCTTCCACAGAGCCGCTGCCGGTGCAGTCAGCGTTAGCCTGACCTTCCCAGCCACAACGCTAAAATACTCGTACCGTTTACTCCAGGTGCAGGAATGATGCGCGTCACCCGTGTCCTGCTGCACGTGTTGCATTGCATGGTGTGCATGCTGGATTTGGGACACCCGTGCACCCCAAGGTGACACGTAAACTCTTTTTGCGGCCAATTTAAACTCATGCACATGAGCACCGCGGACATCTCTGCTGTCGTTCTTCCTCACTGCATGTCCTTCACCCATATCACATGTACTCTTTTTCTATCAGCTCATCATTTGTGTATTAACTCTCAATTAGCTCAGAGCTGGCCCAATTTCTCTGCCCCCCTGCTGTAACACGTTAATGGAGGATTTGTACCAGCAAAGCAAAATGGCCTCTTTGCCCAAGAGACTTTCACTTAAAACACAAAGCCAGAGCGGGAGAAAAATCAGCAGAGACTGCCGCCTCCATCGCTCATCTACCTGCAAAGCAGAGGGACGGTTTTAGGGAAGGGCAGCCTGCGGTTGTTGCTACACCATCGTTTCCAATTTGCTTTCACACTTTTTCATTGGCTGCTTTCGGCTATTTTGATTTTTCAAAACCACAAGCAAAGTAAACCAAACGCAGCACAACCCCCAGAAACACATCACCAGATCTCGCATCCCTCCGGCACGGCACCCACGCAGGCCGTGCTGTAGCCCGGGAGCACTGGGCAGATCAGGGCGGCCTGCCGCTCCCCGAACTGCTTCATTTTTGGGACTGAGGTACCGGCGTGCTTACATCCTTACGCTGAATTTCCTCCATCCTGCCAGGCAGGGACGAGGGACCAGTTGCAGAACAGGGAAGCGGACCCTGGGTGTTATTTAATATCAGATAGAACAAGCGGGCGCTGATCCATACAAAAGTCTTGTGCTTTGTCCCCTCCAACAGAAAGCTGTGAGATGCCTACACTGACCACCCAGCGCGGGAGGAGTGGATGGGGAGGACTGCAACGGCAGACGAGGATACGACGACATCAAGCCTACTGCGACCAAGAGCACGGAGCTGGGAGACGCCCCAGCAATGCCTGGGAGCAAGCACCCCCTTGTCAGCGCTCCAGGACTGCGTTCTTGTCCCGGTGCGAAAGAGCGCCATGCTGGCACGTACTCCCCAGAAAGAAGGAAGCTGCCACCCACCCAGCTCCATGCTCTCCCTGAAATAGAGACAAGGAGATACGCTAAGACAGAATTTCCAGTATCAGAGACAAATCCAAGTCAACTGAAAAGCAGAGACAAGCACGCGACTTTCAGAGAGAGAGAGGGCTCCACCGGTTCAAAACAGCCAGAAAAAACCAACCCAGAGGTCCCGGTTCAACATCACAAGTTAAACGTGGATCTAGCTCTGTTCACGCAGGTCCCTCACTTAAGGAAAAAAAAAAAAAAAAAGACAATCCAACCTAAACATTCATAATGTGCATTGCTAACTGCATATTGCACCTCCAATCATTTGTATGACAGAAAAGGAACCTAATCCTGAATCTGAAAAACTATGTGATGGAGGATTTACAGTATTAGAAGGCAAACAGTGGCAGGTGTAATTAGGAGAAAAATTTGTCATGCTCTTGACTCTGGGAGAGAATGAAAGGTCTGGAATAGCAATCTCCCAAGTGTTTACCCAATGTGAGCGCACACAAGATGGAAAGCACATTTCCGACCACGGACAGATTAATATTTGATGCCAGAAAGAGAAATGCACGCTGTTCATGTTTATTTAGGATATTGTGAAATACAGTGAAATTTGCAATTTTATTGGATTCAGGGGTTCTGTGTTTTTGAAAAGTCCTAAGCTACTGTATGTTGTACAAGAAGCACATATGTTAGTAGTTTAGACATGCCAGCTGCAGAGAATGAAAGGGCTTCCCCTCCCCCTGATTTTAAAGAAGAAAAAAAGAGGAGATATAAAAAGATTAGCCGCAGGATAAACTGGGAAAACTCCACGGAGCTTTCTGTGTCTCTTAATACTAATTTTAGTGGCTAGAACTGACACAAAGGAAAATTATATCTAGGTTACTTTGTCAGCCACTGCAACTCTGAAAGGTGGTGTTAAAGCCACCCGCTCTCCTAAGGGGCTGTGATGAGACGCAGCCGTAGGGGTGCTTTGCTCTGCCCAGCGAGGGTGTGCTCCAAGCACACCCCGTGATCGCCACCTCCCTGTCCCAGGACCTTTTCCAGCACTACGGGAATTTCTGGAACTTTGCTACGTTAGCACACAAACTCTCAGCTCTTCCGCTTGAAAGCGGGTGCTCCTTTGGGAAGCTCGGCCACTCTTTCCCAAGTAACATCCCAACCCTGAGGCTTTGCCACAAGGACCCCCAGGAGGATAACAAATAAATCATGGGTATGGGGTGCGAACATGGTGTAGTTTTCTTTGCCTACCCTTCCGCTAATTTGCAAACAAACTGGTAGCAGAAATCATGCGTGTAGTCTGCTCTTCCACAAACTGCTGCTCGGACGACCCGGCGCCCAAAAGCTGCCCCTGCCCACGAGCCACACAAGCTCCCGCGCCGTTTGCTACGCCGCAAAGCCCTGCCAGGAATAAGCTTTTTCTCCAGAAGTTAGCAACGTGACCACACGCTAAGAAAAACAACACAGAAAATTAAACAGACACGGATTAACCACGCACAAACCCTTGTGCACATCACGACCTTTCATTAGAGGGCTCTCCTGGCTTTGGCTTCTGAGCTGGTTTTGGGGTTGGATGCAGCCGTCCAGAGCTGGAGCAGGGAAACGCAGGAACGGGACTAGTGAGCAGGTCTCAGGCAGTCGTACTCTGCCCTCCGTGCGTAAACTCGTGTCGCCTCCAGCGCTGTGCGATGCACACACCTTTGTACCTGTCCCTTTACCCCTTTCCAGCTCAGGGCCCCTCAAGGAAAAGCAAACTCTGCTACCCGCTTTTTGGCACCGGTTTTACAGCGCTAGAGTTGGGCCTGGCATACGATCCGAGCCTCTGCACAAGAGTGATCGAGGTCGGGCTGGAAAAGCAGCGCCGAGTTAGCCAGCCTGTTTCTGTGCACGGCAGCACCGCTCCCCGCAGCCCTGCCTTTGCTCTCAGCCGTGCAGCGCATCCCTGCGTCGCTGCAGAGTGCCGTCCCCGCATCCGCACAGGCTTTGTCCCCAGAGACGCAGCCTAAGCCTTTCAAGAGGGCTCCACAAAATTAAGGCTGGGATGTGATGGTCGTGATAACGTTATGTTAGAGGGAAAAGGAAAGCGGGATATTCGGGCGAGGGAAAAGGAGGCAGTTTGTTTCTCTCATTCCTCTGCCCAGTTGTGAGCCCAATAAAAGGGATATATTATTCTCCTACACATCATTGGGCAGGAGAGGAAGTGTGTGACAGCTTCCATATTCCCCGTACAGCCCGGGCAGGGAAGGAGAAGGACGGGAAAATTCCCCTCTCCCAGTCGCAGAGGCAGAGCGGCAGAGAGGGGGGTACCTGGTCACCTCGCAGTGATCCATTGCACGCAGAGAAATGGGTTGCAGAAGCAGGCACGTAATTTGTAGCTGGAGAAAGGATTGTTTGTAACGGAGAGAAGGGAACGGAGAAAGAAGGGAATAAAGGGCAAAATGGAGAAAATACACCGAGGCAGGCAAAACCCGGGAAGGAAAGAGATGTGTGCGAAAAGGCAAGCAAAGAATAAATGGCGAAAGTAATAAACAAAGCGGGTGAATGAAAGATCAAAAAAGAGGCAGGGAAATCATATCAATATGTCGCGGTATGAGAGGAGGGGAGAGCAGCGGAAAGGGTAAGGTGGGAGGAAGAACACGTGTGAAGGCTACACGGCACCTTCAGGCACCTCCGCACCGAGGACTCTGGCTCCCGTTCAAATATGTAAAGTGACCAAAGAGGCACGCGGGCTGCACGACCGACCGCACGCTCCACAATAAATGACCCAAAATGGTGACGTCGGGGTCAGCCCCAACTCCTTTGTGAGAGGAGGCACGTTTCACAGCTCTTAAGACAACTGAAATGCGAACAAAACCAATTCATTAACCCATCGGTGCCTTGACGGGCAGCAGGTAGAGGGGAGAGGAAGATGCACGACGTTTGTTCTGTGGTACGGCGCTAAACCCCAGGGTACGATTTAAAAAACTCCCTGAACTTTGAGAATTAAAAATACTCCGAGTACCCTAAAGGATTATACTATCTGCGAGCACGTATCACGCGCACGAAACCCCACTCATTTGTACAAAGCCCACAAAAACACTTTTTATGTAGCTGTGTATGTATATACACACTGAAGTCTCCTAAGAGGTTTGCATGAGACAGACTTTTCCATGAACCCTATGCAGCTAAAATTAGTATGAAAATGGTGGTGTTTCATAAAAGAAAGATATGTGGATGCCCGTAAGTGCCATTTTATTTCTCAGTGAGAGGATAAAGTGTTTTTTCCTACATAATTTTTGATGTAGAGGCTAAATTAGGCCCGAGAAGAGGGACAATACAACTTTAAACATCATTAGTATTCAGTCTACGTAAGCCAACCAACAGCAGTTATGTATTTTTGCAAGTATGCATATAATTTATTGTGGAGAACACAATTTACATGGGTAGTCGATGCCTGTTTTATAGCCTCACAAATAGATGTATGAACTCAAGCATATAATGGCTCAACCAGCAGGCGCAAATACGTTCTAAATCTTCTAAATGTGCTTCACAAAAATGTAACTGAGGAATATAAAACAGATCAATTCTTGCATGTTATATATTGGTTTTTGATTTACAAATCTAATCTGGGAAATTTCTTTAGAAATGAGTGGATTTTTTTTTACTGAACTTCTTCTTTTACAGGATTGTGCCAGTCAAATCCTAGAGGATTCCCTTCTGTATACGACGGGGTTTAGAGGGGTTTTATTATTATTTTAATCTATGTAGGGAATACAGTATATATTTGTAGGATTTGATTTCACAGCTTCCTGTATGTCCTACCACTAATTTCCCAAGGAAACCCCTTTCCGTTATTTACAAGCTCGTAACACACAGTGTGTTTTATCTACGTTTGCCCTAATTAGCTTCCCAAAAAGAAAAGGAAAGGGGGGGGCGGGGGGGAAGAGAAAAGAAAAAAGAAAACACATTACTGTGCGGATTCTTGCGCATCCTAGAAAGTTGGCAGTTTCATTTCTAATTCAGGTGCAGGGGAAAGATAAAATCTGGGTGTCTGGAATAAAACACATTTCTAATGGGATGGAACGACAATCCCTTATTACCTCCCACCATTTTTCTCATAGTTTTGCTCCAAGTACAGCAAATCCCCGTGCTATATTTTTTCATAATGTATAGCTTGCTATTACCTCTCAAGAACAATTTTTATAGAGAGGGTGCCCTGTTCAATAGATCTGTAGTGTCTCCAAGGGGGAATTCACACAGGGTTTTATTTATGGTTACACTCAACTATACCACGTTGCCAAGCTTCCCCCTTTGGATTTGTCAAAAAAACCGCTCCTTTCTCCACCAGAGCCTCCGCATCACATGGGTATTAAGATATAAAGGAAATAATTATTTTGCCCTTTTAAAGACCCTTATGGCACTTGTCTGATATAACATCAAAAGAATAATAATAATTAGAAGAACAAAGTTGGATGTTTGAAAATCAGAGAATGAATATTCCAAAACACAGGTTTTGCTTTGAAGCACGGGTTATCTAGAATCTCCAGAAAGATGATTGTTGCTGACTGATTGTATGTTTTCTGCCTCACATATGAAGCATTTATCTGTCTCCAAAGGTTTCTGGTCTCATCTTTGCTGATACCAGAGCACAAACAAATTAATTCTGCCATACCCTTCCAATAGTCTTCAATTTAGATTCAAATTTTAGCCCTTTCCACACACAGCCCAACATTTTGTGTCAAATTAATTATAAATTTTAAAAAAGAAAAATCTCTGGCACTTAAAATCAAAGGGAAAAAATGCTTATCATTAAATAAAATACATCCCACCTTGCGATGACCTTTCCACCAGCATTAATTTCCCTGGGCGGGGGGTGTCTGAGCGTGTCTGTCTGTCTCATTTTGGGTCCCGGTCTCTCGTGTGGGCACTGGCAGAGGTAGGCAATTAAACTCGTTCATTATACAACACGTCTGGGAGCAGAAGTGGAGCATTCAGTTCTCAAAGCCCGTCGCTCCCAGCCCTGCTGCCCCCAGCTACCCTGAAGCCCCTGGCAAGGCGCGCTGCTGATCCTGCAGCAAAGGTGAGAACAAAGCGACTGTGCCGCTCGGGGTTTGACTACGGGCACCACCAACTCTTACCGTCCTAAACTACTTGGAGGGGGAGAGCAATGCAGGAGGTCCGAGCTGCAAAATACTACAAGAGTCATACTTGGAGGGGAAAAAAAACAAGAAAAGCGGTGATGTTTAAGGGCTTGGTAATGTTTTTGTTGGGATTTTCCAGAAATAAATTTATTTTGAATTCCCAATAAGAGAAAAGCGAAGAAAAACACTCTGTGAGTTTTGCCATCGTTCTCCTGGAAGAGTATATTAAGAACGCTTCTTTTTCCACCAGGAAAAGTATCTGATTTTCCAGAAAAGAAATTAGGATTTCTGGGTTTTTTCCATAAAATGTCTACAGTTTGCCTATGAAAACATCGATGTCCCAAGTGACAAAGGTTCTGAGGAAGAAGGAAAACGCTCTTTACGACAACAACGATATTTCATATTAAAATCCCTACATTTAGGTACCACGAAACAGCTGTAGATTGTTTTTTCTATTATAGTAATTTCTACAACGTTTGCTATGTACTGAAGGTGACTGTGGACCTGAAACTGTCCCAATTCCTGTGAAAATCCACCTAGCAAAGCCCCAAACACCCATTCCGCTTTCCTGACGCAGGATCGGGTGTTTAACGTGTCTTTACCTACCCGGTGAAGCTCAGAGGCAGCAGAGCCCCACGATTCCCAGTGTCCACCCCAGGCTACAGGAGCGATAATCGTGAATTCACCAGACTGTCAAGAGGAAGGAGCCGGATGCCGCAGGAGCAGCAGAGCAGAGCTGCTCGTGTCCCATCAAGGTTGCTCACCAACCACAAGCAAAGCATCGCCGTAGCGTGCAACGCCGTGCACGCTCTCGCGCACTGCTCTTGTTTTATACGGGACGTTTGCGAGAGGCTAAATGGCAGCCCTGCCAATCTTACCAGGAGGTGTGAGGTGACGCAAGCCCGCCTAACAGCCCCCTATCCCCTCAGCTCCACGCCAAAGGTTTGCCTTTGTCAAGTCAAGAGCACTGGAAAATAACCCTCCTCTAGCAAAACCTCGCACAGCACCGTGCGTGGCTGGGCTACACCTAATGACCAGGCTCAACTCGCTGCTCCTGAACGGCAGCAGCCATTAAGGAAAATTTGGCAAATGAAAAAAATTCAAGTCATCCACGTCCCTATTTCCCTGATCGCTGAGCAGAGTCTGCACTGGTGAGAGCAGCCCTGAAGGTCAGAGCCCATAGAGATTATAGACAGCACGTATTCAGGTTAAAATATAGCAGTTCTTTCAAGGTGGATATTTATACACCAGGCGTTCAGAGGGAGCCCAAACTCACTTCATGTAGGACACCAAAGAATCACCATGACAATTTTGAACAGAAACACTTAAACAGAAAAATATCAATAGGTCACAGAAGCATCCAGGAGAAAAAAAACCCTCTCTTTGGAAGGTTAAAATGAGTAAGATGAAAAAGAAGTACCTAGAGACAGTTCCTCTTAAAATAAGAAATATAAATGTTTCCCTGCCAAAAAATCATCAGTTCACCTGAGGATAATTCTCTTGGGCCAGCTGTTGCAGCTAAAGACAGCGAGAGAGCAGTCTCCTCCACAAAACCAGGCTCCTGGAGTGCCTGGGAGCTCCAGCGGCTCAAAGCACCGCACCAGCACATCCACGGGCTCTCTGTCTCAGGGCATCGGGGGGTTGCTGCAGAGGGGACCTCAGCCCCACGCGAGCAGCCCCAGTGCCGCAGGTTCTCCCTTCGCCCGCTCGACCATCCCGCAGCATCCCAGTGCTGTGGGCGGAAAGGTGTTTAGATGGCGACAACCTACGTGACACAAAGCCTCTTGCTGATGCTTTCGTAGCCAAGGCCCTCGGCAAGAAGGTTCTGCCTAAACCTTGCAACGTTACTGACGATTGTTAATTAATAACTACCCTCTAAGAGCCAATATGAACGTATTCCTTTCGGTAAGTCGTTAGTGCTGGTACAGGGACCAGAGATGGCGATAATCTAGCCCAGGAGTTCTGCAAACGTGGGTTTAGACGGGGGAGTACAACTGGAGTTAAATTTCCAGACCAAGGTGCGTGGAGCGTCCCCACTTCATTTTAATTGATCCTGCCAAGCAAGATTGATTATCTGCGAAAGGGCATATTAACGCTAGAGAAGTAAACAAGGATCTCTGCTAGCAGGAAGCAGAGATGCCCTAAGGAAGCAGTGACTGCTTTCAGAGAGGACAAAATCCTGGGGAAACAGGGAAAACCAGGAAAGCTTTCCAAAAAATCTTTCTGAGCAGAAGGCAAGGATGGGGCTTGCAAAGGAGGGCAGCGCTGGTGGAGCTTCAGTGCAGCTCCTGGCACAGGCAAAGCCCGCTAAGACCTCGGTTGTCGCGGCTCAGTCTCTGGCAGTGTCTGCTTCACAGCTGCTTCCAGGGCCTACGGCAAAGCTCTCGATCAGGCCAGCAGCGTGTCTGGGGACCACCAGGACCTCCCAGCGCACAGCCCGCGCCAGAGGAGCCCACTGCGTGCCCCTGAGTCAGGATCTCTTTTCAAAACAAGTTTCAAAAGGAAGGTTGCCCCCAGCTTCGATGGCCTTGGTAAGAGGTCGGACGGCCTAAAGCTGCCCAACTGGAAGTCACAAGTCAGATCTGCGCCGCGAGGACCCAGCACGCCTGCGGGGCTCTGGGTCTCAGTGCATCCGATGGGCACGCTTGCTCTCATCGGTTTCCTCCTTCCCAACTACAGCTTTGCCAAAATGCTAAAAACACAAATGACCTCTATTTATGGTTGCAAGGAAAGAAAATATTCTCTTTCTCCTTTTAAGGCAGGCTAAAATAATAATAATGGGAACACACACACGCGCGCAGGGAGAACGTGCTGGCTGAAGTCACATCCTGTTCGTTCATTACAGTAACAAATGTGTTCGACAGTAATTATCCAAAGGGGAGAATTCCAAATCTTCTCATCTTGCTCTCTCCTAATTAATTAATAGTTTAAATGTCATCATGATGGGAAGTGCTCATCAGAAGCAGAATCTGCTGCCATGATTTACAACTCTGCCTCCAAAGGCTCTGAAGCGGTGGCACCCCGGGGTTAAATTTAATTCAAAAACGTAAGGCTCTTATTGCGCTCCTAACCATTTTTGCACTGAAACTCCCCCATTGAGTGAACGGTGTGAAGGGAAGATGCGGGTGAGCACTTCCTTCCCCTGGATTTTTTTTTTTCATCATTAAGTTGGAAACTGAAAGATTAAATTAAAATTAGTCGTTTGTCAACTTGTTACAGATTTGTTGCAGATGGCAATTGAGGGACAAGCCTGCTGCGTTGCTGAGCAAAGCTGATCTAAAGAGGGGCCCTTGTACTTAGCGAGTGCCTATGTCAGAGCTTCTAATCCCGGCTGGAAAGGGAGCTCAGCACTCCAGCTTGAGAACAATGAGGAAAACGATGCCGTCTGCTTGCAGAGAGTGACGCGGTCCTTGTTCCCAGACAGTTTCCCCCACGCACTAAGCATTTAAGCAATTAGCCAGCACGGCTCTTCTCTCCTAGCAATTCTGGGCTGGAATAATTAGAATTTGCACTTAACGTAGCCTCTCCTGCTGCAAGAGGTTTGCACAGTGCTAGCAACCGTAAGAAGTTGTGAGCTAAAGGCGGCATCAGACCACAGCATCCAAGAGCAGAGACTTCTCTGAGCCCAGGGGAAGGCCTCCAAGGCTGACCCTCAGCTCCCTTCCACCCCAGCTCTCCAGGCAGCTCTTCCATCTGGGAGCCACCAAAACCATTTGAGCGTGCAGCAAACCACGCTCCCGCGAAGGAGAGGCAGATACAAGTTTCCAGACCACTGAAACCAGAGTAGCTTTGTCAGTCCGCAGCCCCACACCAGCTTTCCAGCTGTGCACTGAACGCAGACCCCGCAAGAGCAGACATTCGTCCTAGTCGAAGACAGGAGAGACAGGTTGAGATCGTCCATCAGTAACCATACAAGAAGTCAAGACGAGCACCTAACCCTGGCTGCCAAGCTTTTCAAGGGCTCGTGTTAGGAAAGATGATGCCTGAGCTTATGATTTCTGCATGGTTTGATACCCACCGAATTGTCTTTTTGGGGGGGAACAAACTACACTTTGAGCCTTAAGGGAAAGTCATCAGAACACTGAACTGCAAAGTAAAACTAACCGCCAAAATGCCTGGGAACAACTAACATGTCCTCCACCCTTTAGGGGTTTTTTTAAAAATACTAATTTAGCTAAAATCCCAATAATGTGCTTTTCAAGTTGCAATGAACAATTCCATCCTCCTCATTCCAAATGAAACTCTGAGTATATTGTGTGCCTAATCCATGGTGTGCCCCATGTCAGAGTAGCCTCGTGTGGACTCGCACTCACGTGGGGAAGAACTTTTACGCATTCAGAGAATCCTATACAGTAATCTGGATTTTCAAGTACTGAGGGGCCAGCTGGGAACGTGATCTTTAGAAGACGCTCGCTCCCATACAGGTATCCAAACGACTCCTTGAGTTGAAAAAACCGCTCAGCACCTTCAGAGTACCATCACGATGCCAACCAGGTCTTCCAGAGAAGTTAGCATCTCGTATCCTGCAAAGCTCATTCCAGTCTACATTTGAGCTGACGGAGCTCAAATTTTCTGCTGCAAGAGGATGGGATTTAACACACGGCAGTGAACTACCCCGGCCATTCAACTACAGCTACCAGCCACGTGTCCTTCATCGATGGATTGACTCCACTCGGCCGTGTGTCACATCAACCAGCTTGCCTGCTCCAAAACAACGGTACCCTGTCTTTTGTCTCTTCCCACCTTCCTTGCACACGCACGTGCAGACACATGGACACATTTCAAATCCATGAGGCAGAAAAAGGGAGATTGCAGATCTTTATTTGCCAGCTTTGCACATTTTCTCCCCCCCCCCACCCCTTCCATAAAACAACTCTTTTATTCCCAAGAAGGAATGGGGGGTTGGAGCTTGTTATTTTTCTATTTCAGATAAAAGGTTGGCAAAAGAAGAACCTGATTCATGTCATTGTATTTCCTTATTGTCTGCATTAACCTTCCCCATGGTTACTTGTTCTTTGTAATGTTACACTTGTCTTGCTGCAACACATGAATACCCGAGCCAATTTTGTCATGCAAATGAATTCAGTTGGATTGTAAATTGTGTGAAGGAGCATTAGTTTATCAGGAACCGCCTGCATGCTGCACCCAACTGATTTCTCCTATTCACACTGAGAGTGCAATGTTTTCTAGTTGATCCTGAATGTCCATTCGAAAGCTGTGGGTTTTATTATCATCATTATTATTATTATTTGTAAGGACTTTTACATTTGCATTTACTTATTTATTCAGTCACAAAACCGTATTCCTTTTCTAAACCCTGATTTATATAATCAAAACCCACGGCTATGCCATCAAAAATGAAATATTACTGCAAGCCATGTTTGTATTTATTGTAAGCCTGAACGGAAGTGCTTGTACCTGCGTTGGTAAGGAACGGATATTATAATCTGGGAGCCATCAGGTAGATATCGTTGTTGGCATTTCATACTATAAAATGAAAATATTTCTATCGAGGTCGATACGTTTATTTAGAGTGACGTTTCTTCGGCCAACCCTGGGGTTATCACCCATATGGGAAGTCCACTCAGGAGACACAAACACCGGCTCTACGGAGCAACCTCCTCCCCTCCAGCTGCCAGTCATCCCAGGAAAGGCATTGCCAGAAAATTCCTGAGCTTCCCTTAGTTCTCACCCAAACACTCAAATCCTCACCTGATTGCACATCAGCGGTGTCTGCCCAGTGGAGGGGAATGCTGCCCACCAGCCCCATTAAGGCCCTGATGCCAATAACTTCACACTCAGTAGATGCAACACCCCACACCATAACTTAGCCCCAAACCAGCGCAAATGCTCAACGTCCCCTTTGTTTCAACCCCGGGTTTGTCAGAAAGAGCTTGCACGACTTAGTTTTTGAACTGGAGACCAAGCCCACAATCTAATTCCAGTGCCGATGACAAAGTTGAAGCTGGGAACGCAGACCAGATATCAACAACCAATTCTTCCTTTGCGGCCTGCCGTGATTTGTAGCGAGACACAAAATTATCAATAAGTTGGTGGCAACAGCAGAACAACCTCCAAATCAAGTGCAACAGCCTTATTGCTCTTCTTATCTCTCTGCAGACTAGGCACTATTTCACTGGGAAGCTTCAGAAATGAAACCAGAATTCACATTTTCTCACAATTTTCTCCCAGAATTATAGATGGAGTCAATACGCTGCTGGGCATCTGCTTGATTGTACCTGATTAGACAACAAATACCAGGGCTATCACGTGCCTCGCCTTCCAGGCACAGCTGGAGAAACGGCAGTGGCATCCTTCCTCTCCCCGCAGCACGAGAGGCACTTTGTCAGGACCGTTGGGGCCAGCTCTACACTCTCACGCAAGAGCACCGAGGTGCACGGTTGGTGCTTCGGCGGGGATGCCACGATGCCCGCAGAGCTAGGGGGAAGTCTGCAGTGCCGGAGCACTTCCAAGAGACCCCAGTGAGCTGCTGCCCTGTCCTGACGTGCCACAACCGCCCCATTTCCACGGCTGTACTCTGCTGAGCAGCCACGGCAGCGACTGCTCCTCCTGCCTACCAAGCCATCCTACCCCAATGACAGGAAATTCGTATGAATTTAGCAATGTCGTGAGAGCGCCGAGTGGGCTCTGACGCACAGAGGACAGCACTTCATGGTCCGCGGCGCAGAGGGAGAGAGAAGCAGCAAGGGCAGCTGCATCCTTTTGGGCGCTGCCATAGCAAATCTAAAATGGATGGGCTGGGGAGACTATACTGGGTTTTGATCTCAGGGGACCGTCCCATCTAATCAGCCCTGAAATACAATGGAAGATCAGTGGGTAGATCCTTGCCCTGCATGTGCCATATGGATAGCAGATTAGGAGCCTCTAGGGCCGCTAATCCAGCACAATCACTAAAAAGGCACTTGGTTTAGTTATTAAAGCAGGGCTTTGGGACCAGGCTCCGGCAAAGCGAGGCACTGCCAGCAAATCTTCACAGCTTCAACCAGCTTCTGGGCCTCAGTTTCTCCAACTGCAAAAAAATCCTCCTCCTCAGAGGGGCACTGGAAACCAATTCCAATTTAGAAAGTGCCAGTGAAAGCTGCAGATAATCAGTGTTACAGGTGTACAGAGTGTTTGTTACAAGCTTGCCTAGTAAAAACAACTTAAAGGAGCGTGCTTTATCTGCTGTGAACTCAGCTTGAATTTGAACGTAATTCTTCCCCCACCACACTGAAGATACAAAGATCAAACTGTAGGCAACTGAGGATGGAAAGGGGAAAGAGCAGCACCTAGAAAGAGCAACGGAAAGGAGACTTTTATCCCTTTGCCGAAGAGCAATCTGGAAAAAAATAAATCAAAAGGGCAGGGAAGCAACGCGATGGCACCAAAGACACCACTACCACCTGCACGGGACAGACTCGTGCTATCCTATCTCACGCTTTTCGGTTACTCCGCCTGCACCGTCTCAGGACAACCTCCCAGGGAAAGCTCTGGCCAGGGTGGCTTGTCCCAAAACAGAAGCTGAAACGCAAACAAAAATGCCGGTTTTGCTCCAGAGATTTGAGGTGAGGATGATTCCCTTCCCTAGCCTCCAGCAGGGGTGTTACTCAGCGGGAAACAACGGAGCTTTGCGGTTTGTACGTACGAGAGAGGTTGGAGCTGATCCCCTCCGTGGCGTGGCGAGGACCACGCTGCTTTTGGGAGCAGCCTACCTGCAGACAGATGCGCACGGGGGTACAACGGATGGGAAGGCAGCGCTGGCCTCTCCAGAGTAAGCTCTCTCTGGATGTATCGTCAGTCTTTGGAGTAAATAGGTCTTAAGCTTGTGGCATGTCATTATAACTTTTTCGAAATAATGACGCTGCCTTTAGTTTTTTTGCCATAATTTATGCCCAACGCACTAGCGCCAGTCACTCAATACTGTAGAGTCTGCAGAGGTGGAGATAGCCCTTAATGAGAAGAGGTTTTGCCTTTATCTCCTTTATACTTCAACCATTATCTTCCTCCAGTCTATAACCATGCGGTTACCACTGACAATAATGCTCAGAGGCAACAAATGCTGATGAGTTTTCTATGCAGTCTTCACAATAAGTCTATCAAAACAACCTCGAAAAATTATGAACCCTAGTGACAGACAAATAGAACCAGCTTCAGCACGAATTTACAGCCCAAATGCAACGTTCCTTTTAATTCTTCAGGCTTTTCTTATCTCTGCTGTTCCTCTTCTGGCTAGGAGATAACAGTAATTCTTCTGTATGCTATTTTTTTTTCCAACTGAGTAAGATGTTCCTCGTGTCTTTCTGCTTGCTAAAGATAAAGGGTTAAAGACCAACTTGTGTTGGTAGCTTTGTGTTGGGGGGAAAAAAAAAGTAATCAGTATTCAAGAGATTGTTATCAGAGGTAAAGCACAGAGAACAGTAATTTTGCCTGCTTCAGTTAGGGTTTTTTTTTTTTTCCCCCAGTTTTTTTTTTTTTTATGAATGCACATAATGCCTGGAGTGTTGGGGCCAGATAAAAGAATTAGTGGCAGCGCAGGGGGACGGAAGCACAAAGTACACCGGAGAATTAGACTGTCTATCTTTGTCTCTCCCAGCTCATCCAGGCAGCCGGGGCTCGCAGCTCGTAAACAATTTAATCTTTTTGCTACAGTTAAAATACAAAGACAGCAAACCTCCCTCTTTCCAAACGGGGAGGGGGTACGGTACGGTGGGGCGGGGGGAGAAAGGAGAGAAAAGGAGGTGGCAATTGTGGAAGGGAGAAATCAAAAAAGGGCTGACACAAACTTTTCTGCCTCAGTTTAACCTCTCGCCTTCCACCATCAGCATAATTTTCCAGCCACAAATTCGGGAGGATGTTTTATCTCAGCAGCCAGCCCCACCTCCCATACGTTTTCCTCATCCTCTCTCCTCTCCACCTTCCCCATCCCCAGCTCAAAAGCTTCCCATTGTGGGTGGCTGAGAATTCCTCCCGCTCACAGGTTAAAAAGCTAAACAGATTAACCCATGTAGGGAGAGGAGGAAAAAAAAATAAAATAAGACATGAGGCTTCTTCCCCCCCCCCTCCCTGCAGGAACATGGATGCCGGCTCTGCAACAAAAAGCACGACGCGGTTGTACCTCGCTCCTCGCCACGCAGGCCAGTCAGCAGCTCGATGGCCCAGGAAGCCGGGGAAATTCACGTACGGGGCAGGCGGGAGCGAACACAGCGCCTGAGCCCAGTCACTCATCCACGGTCCGTGCCACGGGGCTGGCGAGATACCTCCTCCACCTCCACGAGAGGAAGGTGGTGGAGACTTTTGGGCAGGGTGGGAAGGAGCCTTGGTGTTGTCTGGGCCACCACGTCTGTGGTGCCTCCGAGAGTCACCTCCACTCGGCCAGCATTTTCTGCAGCACCTCACATTCAGGGGTTCCCCAGCCGTACCAGACGTGCCCCAAGTGGTGGAAATGAACTTAGGGATGTGTTTAACACCGTGCTAGAGGGAGACAGACGGAAACAGCTTCGGAGCTTTCCTAAATCAAGGCTGAAGCTCTGGAGGCTGAATCAAGATGGACAAACCAGCCCACAGAGTCCATTGATGACTCCTGCTCTGCAACTACCACAACAAGCGCAACTAAACAAGTGAATCCAGAACAACAACAGCCCAGAGGAAGAGGCAAATAACAGCAAGGCAACTTCAGCATCAGATTTCCCTTAAGACCATTTACACAGCACCTCTACTCTTCACTCCAAACAGAAGCACGTCTCTGGGGCTCAATAGCCGCTCATCTCCAACAACGAGGCCATGTCTTTGGGGTAAATCCAAGACGGATGAAAACTAATACTTGTCTGGGATTAACAAATGAACTAAAGCAGTCACGGGTTGGACTGTGCAGTCGTTCCTCCCATGTGCCAATCCATACGTAAAGACTCAATTTTTGTCTATCGGTCCTTAAGCAGTCCGCACGTCATCCATCAACATCACTCACGTATGAGTGACATTCACAGGATAATAACCCAAAGGCTTAAAAAAGAAAACCAGCCCAAGAAAGCATAACTATGTTATGGTACCTAGGATGAAAATAACATGGGGACAGCTTCCTCTTTCTGACCACTCGAGTGACATTTTCTGTGCAGGCTCTAACATCCACACCATCACACGTCCTCCCTGTAGCAGCCCTATCCCACCAATGGCATCTGCTGCCTTTGTGACGGCAGCAGAGACAAACCGCTTGTGGTACCAAACTACTCTCAGTTTAATTTCTTTGTTTGGCTAAAGACAGTTCACGTACACAAATGAAAAATCAGACTAAAATAGTAGAAACAAGAAGAAATATTATTCCTGGCTTTAGAGCGAGCTGCTGAGAGCCACTCTCTCATATCTCCATCCAGGAATTACCAAGGGCTTTAGAAACACTGCTTGAAATAGCCTCATCCACTGCTCCGAGGAGGGGATTCTGCCTGTGTGGTTAAGCACAAGAGCAGAGAGCAGGGGAAAGCGTGTTTCAGTTAAAAACATTTGATTTCAACACTGAGGACCTGTCATCCAACCATGACCGATATTAATGGCTACGTTAGACTGACTTGCCCCCTATGTACTGCTATAGGTTGATTTTAACACTTCCAAGGAGGTCGAGAGAGGGATTTAGGATGCAGTGCTCAGGATTCCTTGTTTGAGAATCACGCCTGGCATTTAGAGCCGACAACCCGCAAACCCTGCCGGCTGCCCGCCCGCAGGCACCCGAGGCGGGCATCGGCACCGTCCCAGCCCGCCGGACCAGGCAGGCATACCGGAGCAAGCGGGGCACAGGGAGGTTTGTGCTTCCCTGGATGCTAAGACAAAGCCAAGCGGGAGCTGCTTTGGGACTGCGGGACACGCACCCCAGAGCACAGGGTGGTGAAAGCGCAACCCGCCTGGGAGCGCCGCAGGCTCCTGCTGCCAGCCCGAGCAGGATGGACCTGCTTCTGGCCCCAGCAGCCAGAAAGTCCTCCTGGCTAATTAATAATGAAAAAGGTGCTGCACATCAAGGCGGAGGTGCACAGAAAGGCTTCGCGGTGTAAGGAAAGCAAAGCAGATGTTCACACGCGTGTTTCTGTCGGTGCTCGTCACTTCCACGAACATTAATTCAAACACCTTTTTCCTTCCGCATATTAAGCAGAAAGGGGAAATAGTTAAACGACGTTAACATTTTTTAAATTAAGGGACAAGGAGACCCTGTTTAGGAGTCAAAGGCTGCTCTCACCCAAGGTTTTGTTTTAGAACGGAGCGCGGAAGTTAATGAACCCAGAATAACCTTTAATTTTCAGTGTCCCCTCACTGTCTATTCACTCAGCATTCATGGCAGTGGCATTGCTCCTAATGAATGACTTGGTATTCATGTAGCTCTCTCAGTATTACTTATGCGTCTCATCTCTCCTAATGGAAAAACTGATTGTCGCTGGGAAGTTATGAGGAAATATTAAAAAGATCTGATCCACAGTGAAAGTTTCTTCACTGTAAATGAAACTGCCAGCTGACGAATGCAAATAAATTTGGGGAGCTTATTGGTACTGAAGTGTAGTGCCTTTATAACTTATATCTTTACTGTAGAGCATCTGATCTCCAACTTAAATTGAACCAAAATCATTACGAAAAGAGGAATCGCCCTACTTTCTATGTCCTTCCACCAGCAATCACAGCCACAGCCTCTCCAAGGCTCTTGTTTACATCACAGCTCATTTGTTTTATATCCACGCTGACGTAAAGATTCCTCACTAAGCCAAGATAATGTTTTTCTTATTTTTAAATTATCTATACCGTGCTATACATTTATAGAGTAACTGTGCTGCGCATCCACCTCCTGCTCTCCCCTCCTGGGGACGTCCCTTCAGATCACCGCTCCGGCTCCCCGGCACTTGCAGATGCCGCTGCACGAGGCAGGCGGTGCTGGGTCCCTGCTGTGGGTGGTGGGAATTCGATGCCCATACCCAGCGGGTCGCATGCTTCCAGTTTATCACCCTGTTGTAAAGCCACCTCACTCGGCACGCAAGTCCCTCTGGTCAGAGGCGCTCACAGTCCCCTCAGGGTCTGCCACTGCGTTTCCGCTCTCGTGGCAGTTTAAAAAGGCACCTGGATCTCCTGACCATCCTGAAGGAGGATGCGCGCTGTGCTCCTGCTTCCATTAAAGCAGTCATAGATGAGGCCTCCCGGATTCTCTTTTTGTCCGCACACGCCTGGCACACCCACCACAAACGTGGCAAACAAAGAGGGGCCTGGCACACGGAATAACTTCCGCTGATAACAGCCGTATAAACCAGGAAGAGCAAAATAATTCACGATCTCCATCCAGAGAAGACCTATACAAACCAAGCTATACAAACCCTCCGAAAGCTTTCCTTACCATTTGTATATTTGAGCAGGCTTTGGTATTAAGTCTGAACTGATTGGGAAGATCAGTTCAGAGGCACCACACCAGAATACCAACAGGAGCTGCTACTCAGCTCTGCTCCCCTCCTTCCTTCTCCCTTTGTAAAATTCCCCTAGAGGTAGCAAACATCTCCTCTCCTCGCAAGCACTTTACAGCGGCCTTTCTTTGGGATAATAACGCTAATGAAAAATGCATGCGAATGATTAGTTCTAGCAAAACAAATTTCCTTCTCAGAAAAGCTCGGAGTTAATACCACGCTCGGAGCCCCGCGCCAGCCTGAGTCCCAGCACAGACCCCGCTGCCGCTGCCCGCCCCGGCTGCGTCTCCCCCTCCAGCGCCCAGCCAGCTCTCCTTTCACAAAGGCACCGCTGGACCTGAGGGGACTTGCACGTTGTTTGCTAAAAGGGGTGACAGCCCATTGTATTCGGCTGTTTTAGCACAGCCAAACTTCTCGGAAGAAGCAATAGTTTAATGCCTTCTGGGAATTACGTTTTAATTTTGCCACTGTCTTCCCGTGCAAATTACTCAGCTGCTCAGTGCGTTGGTCTCCTTATCCAACGCCAGACACATGACACTGTTACAAGGCTCGTCTACTTTTAGCTCTTCAAAATACGCTCCTCTCTACTCCAACTCGTCACCTACAGCGTGCTCAGCAGTCAGAGGCTCAGCTGGTTTTTCAGTCGTCAGCAGTCCCACGACGAACCAAAGCTCCCCAGAAGCAGAAGCGTGAGACGGCAGTGCCAGCGGCACACGCCACGTCCCTCCGGCTGACCCAGGACCGGCAGCCCGCACCCCATCCTCCCCTGCTTCTGCAGTCAAGACTTGGACTTCCTAACTTTTTAAACAAATGTCTCTAGTCCTCGCTAACACTTCTTTCCCCAGTCCTTTTCCATCCCCACCCTAACGGACGTCTGCATAAGCAGAGTATTTTGTACAAGGATCTACGGAAGACTTTGGAAAAAGCAACTTTGAATTGACAGAAACGCAGGGCTGGCGCCATAAATCTGACCCTGCTCCCTTCCCTGGGAACGGCAAACGTAACGTGTAGTGCTCCACACCACTGCGACACCAGCCTACACCCCGGAGTTACTTAGAAATGCATTGACGCATCTGAGAAAACCGGGAGTGGCTTTGCTCACCAAATTTCCACAAACAAGTTTAAACTAATCCAATAAAGTCACTCAGTCAATTATTTGCCCAGATTCCATTGGAGTCAAAGCTACGGCTTCCGGTTTAATTCAAAATCACCAGGCATGGGTGGTAATTATATGGGGGTTTGTTTGGCCAACGCCAGGCATTGTTTTTCTTCACGCACCTGCAGATCGCTTGGCAACAACTGCCGCAATCCAGCCCTCTTGGCTGGAAAGCCTTCCAGATGCTGAAGTGTTTTTCCACGTGCCGCATCCCAGCACCGAGCCCCACGCTGCTGGGATGGCCAAAACCCAAAGCTTTCCGAACCCTGAGCTTCTCACACCCAGACAGCGCGGCACGGCCTCCAGCACCAAGGCACCCCACTAATGCGGGCAGCAGAGCAAGCCCCATGGGCGTGGGTCAGTCTTTTGCTTAGCGTGACAGCGACTGCATCCTTCCTTATCCAACTGATGGGACCTTCTCTCCTGCAACAGCGGCCACCACCACCCTCGGCCGGGCCATTCACACGCACCTTGCCCTAACCCAAACCAATGGGAGGCGGCCGAGGACGCGGAGAGGCCGACGGCTCCGTCTGGCGCCTCAGGACACAGGCACGTGTGAAATGTCACAAAGCGCTCCTGGGCGGACCTGGCCGCCCATCCGCAGGCGGGTGCGCGGTTGGTGTCAGGCCAGCCGGGCGGCTCGCGGCGCTTTGTTCTGGGGCTGCCAGATGGGGTGGGACGGGGGTCAGTCCTGGCAGCGGGACACAGAGCTGCTTTACTCATTCCAGCGTGAAAAATGTCACCCTCCTCGGGGTGTTGGGTTATTTCCCCCCCCCTTCTCTTTCCTCCCCTTCTCCACACAGCTGTTAATGAGACAGTTTGCTGGAGCCAGACAAATGCAGACAGGCACCGCTCGGCTGCTGCCCGGGGGCCAGGCGCTGGGAGCGGGCAAACAGGGCAATGTGGCACTTTTGGTGTAAACATGTGGCATGTTGGCGTGCCAAAAGCTTGGTTGGTGGCCTCTATTTGTTTTTCAAAGAGCTTGTCAGGTTCATTTACACACGTCAGCGCCTGCATGTGCTTGAAGAGAGAGAGGGGAAACACATTCTTTGTCTGCCCAGTCCCCTGCGAGCCCTGCAGCCGCAGCGCCCTGGGACCGGAGGGCTGCTGGAGCTGCAAGCAGGACAACGCGCCCTCCCGGCTCACCCCACGCTCCGGCTCCGGGAGCAAAGGCCAGCAGAAGAGGCAGCTGCACGGCTTAGCAAGATCCTCAAACCACCATCCTCTGCCAGCCTGAGAAACACCAGCTCAGCTTTTAAGCAGCGAAAATGTCGAGTCCTGCCCCGTCGTAGATCTCGTCCCGCTTTTCCTACAACCGAGCTTTTGTTGTGGGGTCTAGGGAAGCAGACCTGGCTACTGAGTCCGGTCCCACACGGAAAGGCCGCTCAAAGCCTTGCGTCTATCTAAATACCTAATTGTGAGCACGAGAGAGATTTCTCCTTGATTCCTATGCAAAACTTGGATCCTCTGCGGTGGAAAGAAAACAAAAAATTCAAAACTTTTTATTCTTTTCCGAGACGCTTTCTGAGTTTTGCAAGGAAACTGGTACTGGAATTGCGATCACCTGTCAAAATTGCTACCAAGAGATACGTGGCTTTTAACCAGCTCTGAAATGCTACTTGAGTGAAGTGGAACAGAATTGAACCAAAAGGGTTTTACCTCCCCAATGTTAAGTGCATATTGAAGATTTAAGTAGCAATTAAGGTTGCTGTAGAAGATAGCAAAACAGCATGTTTATTTTCCAAAGATAAGAAAAAAAAAAAAGAAAGAAATAGGAAAAAGGGGAAAAAAAGCAGCAATTAGGAGAATAGACTGGGGGGAAAATATTAAATGGATGTTTCTGCACAAAAAAACCCAGGCTGACAACATTTCTGCTTTGTAAGGGGGAAATTACTGTAACGCGCTGTTTACATAGCAGAAATCAGGGGAAATTATGCTGTCACACTGACATCTGTAGGAGAAGGACAATTTTAAAATTACACTGTTCAACACCTTTAATGATTTGTAACACAAGAGGTGTGGCTACTCCTATTAAATGTGTTGCCAAATCAATAAAAGGCATAATTGGAGTTGTTAGAGCAAATTATAGCACCACCGTTATGTTGCAATACAATGTTCCCTTGTAAACTGCTATTACGGGTAAAGCTGTATTTCTCTCTTATTTGGCTGTTTTGTAATGAGTTGGCATTTTGCTCCATAATAGTTCCACTTTCTTTTATGGAGCTTTCACTTTTACTTTCCTCTTTTGTGCAGCCTATAATTTCCCTTCCCTTCCCTACCTCTCTGCCTGTTGACAACTGGTCTATACACCTTTGAAAACAGCCCTGAGGTTATAAACTATATTATTTAACATTATTTGTAATCTTTTTCCAATTGCAAGTCAAGGGGCGAGGCACAACATTCGCACATTTAGAAGCCGAGATGTCTTTAGGCCGGGCCTTCACCTTCCCTGGAGGGAAGGGAGCCGCAGCGGGGCAGGAGAGACGGCAAGACGTTGCATAAACACTTCAAGGGTCTCGCTCCTGGCATTTCAAATGAAGGATTTGGGCTTATCTATCTAGAGCACAAGGAGTGGCTGTGAAAGCGCTGGCAAGGCCGCGTATTAGTTGTAAATCACAGAATGTGCCCCGCGTGCTAAAGTTGCCGAGGTCTCATTGGGATCATGCTGCCCAGACAGGGGACCACCTCTTTGCTCCCAATAACGAGGGGCTATTTATCCCTCTAGAAAGAAGTAAGGTTGATGAATGCCAGCTCCTGCACACGCTCGTCCCATCCCAGGGCTTTGCTGGGACAGAGGCACGCTGGTGCCAAACTCCAAGGTTACCGCCTTGATTCTTAGGTGCTCACGTTGGCTGCTGGGCTCCCTCACACCTACCTATTCAGTCCAAGGGAACGCAAGAGATTTACCATCGGCCGAGAAAAGACAACTCTGCCTGATACAGGCTTAACCCAACACAGCACAAGCCTTACCCTGTTTAACAGAAAATCCTAGGGTCGGTTGTATTTTGCACGCCCACAGCCCCAGACCTGCTGAAGAGCACTGCCCAGACAGCTGCTAACGCCCACGGCACGAGGAGCCGCCGAGCCAGCTTGCCTTTCCTCCCCTCCTTGAGAAAGAGGTAATAGCCGATATTCAGCCTCCTTTGCTAGAATAAGTAGTCTTCTGTCTCTTCTTTTGCCACTAAAGCATCGTAAAGCTTCGTTAGCTTAAGACGCGTGGGCACATTCAGGTCCTGGGACGGAGCTTTGGGCAGGCAAATCTCTCCAAAGATCCCAGAACCTGATTTTTAAAGGGAAGTTGTTAAATGAAAAGAATAGTTCTAAAACAAATCCTTACAAGGACTGGGCTACAACATTGTGTTTTCCCGGAATCCTGCGGGAGCCCTCTCCTAACCTCTGAACCTGGCGTGTCAGCAGCATCAGGGCTGTTCCTGGCACGAGCGCTGCCAGCCTCGGCTGGCACTGCACAGCAGCTGTCCCCTCGCCAGCCTCCACGCAGCGGGGCTCCGCTCACTGCTGGGACCTGATATTCAAGGCAGGCACAGTGTGACAGAGAGGGGTGCGTGCAGCTGCTATTGTTAAACTTGTTTCTGAAGTTATTTTTAGCAGCTTGAAACGAAGTCATGTAACAAGCTGCGACTAAATGCCGATGACCAGCGGAAGCAGAGGGGAGGGGGCTGGTGAGCTGTGCTGTTAGGAGATTGTGATCTGCAAACAAAACCAGGAAAAATAATTGCATCGCTATTAACGCAGAAATGTTTGGAAATTAAATATTCTCACTGTGCTGGCAACTGTGGAAAAACAAAGGCTGGGTTTTATCCTTTGATTTGTGTCAGAGAAGAGCATTAGCATTAGCACGCACCTTAACGCCGCTCAGGTGGAGACGCTGCTCAGGTGGGAACCCTGCGTGCAAAGTTTGGGCAACAGGCAAAGGCGCCTAAACGCACAGACGTCAAGTTTTCGTCTTAGCAAGTAAGATTTATTTAGCCTCATTTTATTAATTGATTATCTAGGACCTGCAATAAATCTATTCTTTTGTTCTTATATCAAGTTTCCTTTGAGCCCTGTATCAGCTTGCACTCAGATCCCGTCCTCTCTCAGCCAGGAGCTGTTATTCACATCACAAAGGGCAACAGAGGCAAAGGGAGGCTGAGGAGCCGTTTCCCTCAGGTGTTCTTGGGCAAGGAGCAATTTTTTAAAAAGATGCAGGCAAAGGACTACAACAGCCTAATGGGGAACAGGTACTCGGGTGCCCCTNGTTAGTCACATCACAAAGGGCAACAGAGGCAAAGGGAGGCTGAGGAGCTGTTTCCCTCAGGTGTTCTTGGGCAAGGAGCAATTTTTTAAAAAGATGCAGGCAAAGGACTACAACAGCCTAATGGGGAACAGGTACTCGGGTGCCCCTTGCAGCCTGTCCCGCGTGGCTCCGAGCCCCACGTCCTCACCCAGCCCATGGCTGGAGTGGGGGGCAGCAGGAGCTGCAACAGAGGCCGGCACACACTGACGCTGCAGTACAAAACCACTTCCCTGAGCTCAGCGTGAACACCCTCCTGTGTTTTCCCCTTGATTCGGGGGAGATTTGCTCTTCTCGGTTTTGCTGCCATGGTGCTCTGTGCAGTGGGAGGCGCCCGCCGGTGTTCACGCCAGGTCAGAAGCTCAGACAAGGCACACGAGCACAGCCTGGGCAGCGCGACCCCAGGGAGAAACACAGGCAAGCCAAAGAGGACGTGGAAAGTTTACGTGCAAACGTCTTTGGATATAACCCATAAGTACTCTCTTTCTGACAGCATCAGAGAGAAAAAAAATGTTGCAGCTTGTCTCACAAAACTAGAGTCATAATTCCCCCAAGAACACGCCTGAGCTGAAGGCGAGTTGAATCGCAGATGCCGTTGGTAGAAGAGGACGAGCAGTTCAATCCCAGGTCTGGTAAGGAGGAAGCCAACGCACATGCGCTCGCCCCTCGTGCAAATCCCCTCAAACCCATCTGAAGGCATACAAAGGGGGCAACGGGGAAGAGGAGCAGGTCTGTGTTCACGTGCTCCCTGTTAGATGAGATACAAACACAAGGCACCACTTAGAGAAGTGGCGAATGGAAACATGCGTTTTTCCAGCAGCTGCGGTTTTGTTTCAAGTTAAAGCTCTCCTCCTAGATTCACGTACAGAAAGGTGGGGAGGGGACAGCCAAAAAAAGCGAGGCTCACGCGTCGTATCAGCACGAGTGTTCGTTTCTCTGGGCTTATCAGACACGAGAATGCATTGCTCAGCCCAAACGTAAAGCAGTTAATAAACAGGCTGTTAATGTGTCAGTAGACAGCAGCAGACAAGGCACGCTGTCTTAGGCTCCCTCCACCTCCCCACAATCCTAATTGCATCAAATCTAATCATCTTTATGGGATAAAAAGATTTCCACAGATGACAAAGGGTTACATTCTCGGCCCTGTTGATCCATCTAGTAAAATTAGATAAGAAATAGATTTCTAGGCAATGCATTAAAGATGATTTGGGGGGGG
>VZSC01017217.1:151296-185006 GCA_013398225.1 Steatornis caripensis
GGGGGGGGGGGGGAGGCAAAAAGAGAAAGGGGAGATCATTTACTGCAATTCTGTGTCTCACTCTCTGGTTCAAGAAAGAAAATGTAAATGTGATGTTCGTTTGGCCACAGGCAGCTGCTTCTATCAGCCACCGCAAACTGCAGCAGGACAAAGGGGTAACTCTGGTAAAA
The DNA here is from genome assembly GCA_013398225.1 of Steatornis caripensis. NCBI lineage: Eukaryota > Metazoa > Chordata > Aves > Caprimulgiformes > Steatornithidae > Steatornis > Steatornis caripensis. Next base: position 151,467 of record VZSC01017217.1, read on the forward strand.
GGAAAGGTTAATAGCAAAGCAGGGGAAGGGGGGGACGCTCATCGGCATGTACAGCACGTCGCAGCCTCGACACTCGGTGATGGGTTCGAACTGGGAACTGACATGAGATATAGAAGTGCTCACTGAAAATAATTCAGAGTGACGGCCGCATTGGCCTGAAAATGGAGAAGGGCTGAATCACCAAGCACTTGGCGAATATGCAGGAGCGGGGTTGCCAACTGCTCCTGATTATTTTCAGTAATAGTCTGGATTTTACTGACCACTCCTCCCCTCACCTGCCTGCCCCAGCATCTCCCAGAAGTTGCAGATTCAGTGCACTGGTGGAGGCAAAGTTGCTGTTTGCTCATATTTTAACAAGAAACATATGCACAAATCCCCACGACATCTGTGGTTACATAACTGAGTAATAATATAGAGAATACTAATAAGGGAAAAAAACTAAAACCACACTCAGTCTCCATTTCTAATATTTGTTTTAGCAACAAATATCTTCAGAGGCAAACTGTGCCACTCACGTGCTGGAAATGAAACGTATGAAAGACTCGAGGCCTAACATATCGCATATATGCACAATCACACAGCTATACATACACAGACACGTTAAAGGGAATTATACATACACTGTATGATACATGTACATTATGCCACAAAAACATTATTCTTGAGCAACCAAAATCTAACCGTTTCCACAGCCAGCCACCCACAGACGTTCACATATCGAGCATCTCAGGGTGCTGTGCAAGAGCCTAAAAACCACCACAGCTGAGCCTGCTCTGCAACAAAACACAAACGTTGAACAGTTTGAAAAGCTCTGTATTGCATCACGTAAATTGCAAATTATGCTCTTCCAGGTTTACATGTGGATACCTTTAGTTAGGGGCATCTCTCTCGCCTCCCTCCCTGGGAAGGGCAGAAAGCAACCTGCCTCAGGTGGGACACCGGGGTCCTTGCGGGCAGGCGGCACGTCACAGCCGCGTCCCTGCCCGGCTCGATAGCTCAGCTTACCCTGACCTACTCCCTGGGTGACTTATTCCAAGTGAACAAGAGGGTCTCTGTATTGTAGCAGGCTTCTTTCAGGTATTAACAAATGAAAAAACTCTCCCTAGGCACCTTGTGGGTTTTGTTTGGTTTTAAATCCGGCATGAAAACATTTGGAACAACAAAAAACAGGTTAAAAATATGCTAAAGCAAAAAATAGATCCTTCATCCGCAGTTCGTCTGGATGGTTGGCACTCGCCCTAAAACATGAGTTATTGGAAGATTCAGCAGCTCTAAAAATCAGCATCCAAAGGAAAAAGATGAAAATGGAGACAATCTCCTGCAATGCACATGCTCCTATGACCACCAGCACCGGTCGCCCTCCAGCACGACCCTCTCCTCTCAGCAGATCTTTGCTGGTGCACGGCTGCAATAGCAGTACCGGGCAGAGCCAAGGCAGCTTTTGGACCACCACCTGAACACACCACAACACAGCGCTTCCGCAGAGAGGCAACCTGTCGTGCGGTGATGCCAAAGGAAGATTCTCCTAATGCTGAAGATTATTTGGAAAAGGAAAGCAGTGCTAGCTTGTGAGCCAGCGTGTGAAGAGACTGGAGTCTCTTCTCTAAAGCACGTTCCTCTCTAGCCAGCAGCCCTCAGCAGAGCGCCCCGATTTCACATGCACCCAGAGGCGAGTACCGCTTGGATCCCACACGCGAGCCTTACACGAGTTGAGCCTCTGCGGGTGCCTGCCCTACAGCGAGGGCCGCCTCCCTTCCGAGGCTCAGCACAGCCCGCCTGCGCTCCTCCTCCAGGTTAAAAACCACAAGTCATCACACACGAAGCAGGTAGGGTGAACACCTCAAAGGTACCTAAGGATCAGTCCCACTAAAGCCAGCCACCTCGCTAGCCATGTTGAGCAGCGAGCATTTATCAGCACGGCGAGTGGGCTTGCACCAGCACTGCTGGCTTGTTTTGCTGTTCAGGTAGTGAGTTATTAACCAAAAAACCTGCAGAAGTGTCTAAAAGAGTGTGGAGTTACTAAAAACAAAAAAAAAAAGCGGTGAGCAAGGAACTTCAAGTTCGCATGGCAAGGCAGCATGGCTGAAAAGCACAGGCAGAAGTTCAAAGAGGAGAATGCGCTTGTGGTTCAAGTGTGGGACACGGGGTTCCTTGCCCGGCCACCTCAGGCAGGTCCACTTCCCTGGGGTCTCTCCGCAATGCCCTCAGGAAAACGGGGCGAACTCACAGAAACCAGAGACGAGGTGTCTCTGTAAACTGACAGCATTTCACAGCTCTCGAGACGGAGCCAGCTCGCAGATCCGACGGCACAAATGCAGACCTGGAGCTGTGGGTTGTCAGGGATGAGGTGGACAGCCCGGGGCGCTCAGGCACAGCTGCGGTACCAGGCATGGTTCCAGCCCCTGCAGCCAAGGTGTGCTGTGCGGAATGGTGCGCGCTTGGTACCAACAACCTCTCTCCCTCTTCAAACATACATTTTCCCCTCAGCACAAGGCCCTGCAGTATTTGGGGTGCAGCGAGTACAGTACCTGCCACGCTCAGCTTTCCCTTCCCTCCTTTGTCATTTTAAAGCTGCCATTGTGAGGGCCCTTCTGAAATTATGTAAAGCCCTGCTGGTTAGATGAGGGCAACCTGTATTTATAACACCAGTGTTGAAACACATACTAATTCCACATAAATCTACGGCAAGTTAATCATGCCTGCATTCCCAATCCAGTTTTATGAGGTCAGAACTATTGGTCCAGCACTCCTCCCGCGGCAGAGGCGGTGGTGGCCGTCGACTGCTTCAGGGCAGCCCCGCTGCACGCGCCCCAGAGCTGCGCCCTCCGACAAAGCGGCTCCCCACGGGATCTCCTTTCCAGGGACTTTGGTCTGACTCCCCCTGAACTCATCCTGCGACATCACAGATGCCGACACAAGTCAGAAAGGATCTGCGCTCTGCCTGCGCCTGCTATTTTAGCTGACCGATTTTTTACTGTTGCTATTGTGTGATCTACAGAGAGGCACCAAGTTGTGAGTCATTACAGCTGTGAGAAGGACCCATTTTGTTCTCATGCAAAACCACCTCATTTTAAGTTTCAATGCAATTAGTACACCCTGTGCTTGGCTTACTTATTAGCAGAGATGGGGAAAGGTGGCACAGACGCTGGAGACGAGCCATGCGGAAGCCGTTGCCAGAGCCTAAAACCAACACATCAAGCAGCACATCACCATTTCTTCTCCATGGAAGAGCATTTTATATCCAGATCTCATTAAGAACGTCTCCAACGCTTGCCAGGAGTTTTACCACTACTTATGCAACACCTAAACCTGGTGTTAAAACTGGTTAACGTACAGCCCTCGTTGCAAGAAATCAGAGTAGATACCACAACATCAGGGGTCTCCTGTTGAGTTGCTATACAAACGCCAGAGGAAGCTGCTGTCAGACTGCCTCAGTTCTTGTCTGTACTGAGAATTTAAACGCTTGCTCAGATCCTGGTGTTGCTGCACCGCCGACCTTGCCAAGGCTTGGCAGCGGCATGAATCTTTGTTTGAAGAACCAAAGAGAATTTGGATCCCAGCTCAGGATGGTTTTGGTGCAGACGGACAGAGAACAAACAGATTTCATGCCACATGGAATCGCTGGGAGGAAACAATAGCCGGTGGCAAAGAAAACAACCAAAATCACAGCGGTATGTCCTGTCGCTTCCCATTTCTGCGCTTGCATGAAATGTCCAAAGATTTGGGGAACAAAACCAAGCTTTGATGTTTCAGTTGCTCTTCCCTGTGGATGCAGTTACTACAGTGGAATAAGGAAAGGTCATTCGGCTAGTCACGCTTCCAGTCCATTGCAGGGTTTTAGCACTGACATTAGCCCATAAACAGTGAAGGCATCATTTTGTGAAATAAATTTAACTGTGCTGTTTATACTAGACTTAGTAAAACACGTAAGGTCTTCCCACAGCAAGCTTTTGGAGGTCTATGAAATGGCAGTCACCTTAAGAAAATTAAGGGAAGTACTATCGATAATGTGAAGATGCAGCTTTTTATTTATTTTACCTTTATTTCCTAGATGACTTTATTTTGCAATAAAGCACAATTATCTAAACACGTTTCTTAGCTGTTAAGCAAACTGGTCAAAGACAACTAAAACGCTCAAAAGTTCTTCCAGTGCACGCAGAAAGCTGAAGGCACGGGGCCCCCACGTTGCCCGGCTATCTGGCCACAGAATAGGCTTATTGGCTCGCTAATAACCATCTGCTTAGACCTCAGTTCTCTATCCCACTCAGTCTACACTTCCACAAGCTGAAATTAAAAATATTGACAGAAACAGTTTCTGCCAGGCAAGAGAAGTTCAAGCTGTTCCCGTATTTTTTGTGCCTTTCCGATGAAGTTTTAACGTGCACTCTGCATTGCCTGCCAATTATTATTCTATTTATTTTACATTTCTGAAATGTAAAATGTTAATATAAAAGTATAATACAGAATGTAATTTCTCCTTGAACATGCAGGAGAAAGCAAGCTGTGGAGCATAGAGCTGTGGTTATGAGAGCAGTAGCCCTCCCCGGGCAGTGTTGTACCTGTCCAAGGAATGGATGTAGACAGATGCCAGCCAAGAAGGGCCTGGGCACATAGCTGGGAGATCCGAGGAAGCCGTGCAGTATGTCTAAGCTATACGTGCAGATAAGAGATCAAACGAGAGGGGCCAACAGCTCCTCATGGCCCTCTGGTATGCACTGACTGTGACAGCATCAGTACCCAGTCCGACCGAGACTTTCCTGGGACGTTAGAAGGCTTTGGGTCATGGGCTCCTGCCACTGATTTTTCATACCCTTCGTTTCACATCATTTCTACTCTATTCTCCAACACACACGGCTTATGCCGCACAGCAAAACCCATTTAAGAGACCTTTGCCTTAGAATTCAAACTCTTCTATATCTTGGGAAAAACTCTGACACATGACTTTTTGTTGAGGCCCATTTTTACTTCAGCAGCCCATTGGAAAAGGCTGTTACTATCATCTCCTTTTGAACCAAAAATCTTGTTTCAGATGCTGCAGGCCTCCAAGAAAGGGTCCAAAATAAATCCATATAGGCAAAATAAATCCCTATCTTCACGACACAGGGAAAAACTGACACAGTGAATGTGACCAGCAAGCATTTCTTTTTTCTGGGTCCCCACAGCAGGTTTTACTCTCGAGGTCTGGTGCACCTCTGACATGGGTTTGGGTTTTGGTTTTTTTTTTTGTAAACTAGGTATCTCTACTGAAATGACTTTTTATACCTGCTATAATTTGGCCCTGCAGTCTGAGCTCTGATAACTCAATGACCAAGCAAGCATTTGTTATCGTTAAGCTATGACACCAGGCTGCAGTTGCAAGCTATGTGGAGCCTACACAATGTTAATGTGAACATACAGATTGGGGAAAATTCACTGCAACGGAACCCAGTAACCAGCTGTTAAATATTAACTATTTTGCTTTTGTCCTGGGATACAAAACAGGCCTTAATCCTCAGTGCAGCCCACGAAGAGGCTTTGCAGCTTTTTCATTCCAGCCCCTGCACTTCTGCTTGGCTTCATGCCTGCGTAACTGCAAGCTGCAAATGACCCTCTTCAGATGGAGCGATTACTCTGTGTGATCGCATTCCGCACTGGGCAAAGTGCATCTGCTGGAGATACTCTTTGAAGGTCAGGGAAGAGCAAACTCTGATATGATTTATGGAAGCAAGAAGTTCATTTGAAATTAAGAAACACTCGAAGTGTTTTCCTTCAAATGGCCCGCACAGCAAGGAGACCAGCCACGTGCTTTAAAACGAGCAGGATCAAACTCCCGGACTGAAGTCTCTCATCCGTTCCCCACGTTCTCCACTCTCAGACACATGCCTAAGGCCAGATTCCGGCTTGCAGGTGGCAACAGCTTCCCTGCATTCGTAGCAAGCTGTTACTGTAAACCCACCTCTCTCACAGCACTTCTTCACTGTCACTGGCATGAAAACCTGCAGCACCCCCAGGTATCTCAGTTGCTATGACTTGCAGTATGCTGCCTCGACTTCCCAGGGCCCCTTGTTATTTGCCAGATGCAGATGTCCCTCCTGCATCTGCTGGGGGTGGTCTGGGTGTCTCCACCCCATTCTCCCCTCCAGCCATATATGTTTTACCCCGTAGCATCCAGGGGTATTCCTCACCGGGCTGAGGCACAGCAAGGCGACCCCCTTGTTTGCCAGATTGCTCTGAAAGTGCAGAACGAGCTCACTTTCATCCTGGATGACAAACACCACACCAAGTTCTTGAAAAAAACCCAAACAAAACAAACCAAACCCAAACCCCCCAAACCAAAGCACGCTGCTATTACTCATTTGATGGAAAATATTTTTCTGCTTCCATGCTAGGAAAGACAAAACCACAAGAAGGGTAAGAAACACACCATCTCCCATAGGAACAGGGGAAATACCTTGTGTGGTGATGTCCAGAAGACAACTAATTTGCCTTTGAGATCTAAACTGGAGTCCACCACTACGGTCACCTTGACCCACCACATCTGTAAAATCTGCCAGTTTGCATTTTTCTGCTTCCACTTCCTCAGAACCAGATGTCCTCTTTAGAAAAAAAAAAACAAACCACCAAAACCCAAGAAAAATGCATACGCTAATCCTTCGTGTTTCTGTCCAACAAAATTGAGCTGAATTCAAGCACCTGGGGAGCCCTCTTACTGCCAGTCAAGCAGCTGAAGCTGAGCCCATGGCAGAGCTGTTTTCCCGAATCGCACGTGTGCCGAGTGGTTCTAAAAAGCAGCAGGAGCGACTTTTGTGGCTTCAGGGGAACAGTGAAGCAGCCTCCCAAGAGCTGGCTGGCTTCCTCCCCCGGGGTGCACTGGCCTCCGCCGGCACGCGGGACCCCCCCTGCCCCTCGCGCCCTATGTTCTGACAGCCCAAGCTCAGGCTGTGCCCTGCACCTCCTGCACCCGGGCCTGCGAGGAGCGAAGAGTGATGCAGGACAAGCTCGGTTTCTCAAAGAATACAGCGTAACCAAATCCTACTTGTTTGGAGCGTTAAAATAAGGACAACAAGAGGAACAGGGCTGTAGGAATCGCACTCAGTGGGACATATTTCACTCAATTCACACACACTCCCTTCGTCTACGCGTCTTCATTCAAATGACTATTGCACACACAAAAGATAATTTTAAACCAAATATATACAACGCTAAGATTATTTTTATTAGCTGAAATAAAAAAAAGGCCACTATATTGTATGCAGCTACCTCTGCCTGACAGGGTGGATGCTAAAGCTACACAAACCCTCCTGCACTCACAGCAGACTGCCATGGCATTTCTAACTAAAATACTTAAACTGTTTCAAATTTATTTAGCTTTTCCACCTCGATTTAACTAGGATTTTTTAAAAAAAAAATCCTTCCTGAGATCATTTACAGGCCTTTTAAAGGAGAATTAAACCCCTATTACCTCTTGGATCAATACTCAACACAGCCAGCCATTAGAGCAGGGCTGCCCCAGACCCTTTGTAAAAGGAGGGAAGGGAAGGAGAGAGGGGGGCAGAAGAAGTTGTCCTCATAGCGCTTCAGGCCCTCGCACGGACCGTCCCGCCACCGGAGCCCGAGACCACCCTCCCGGCAGAGGCAGAAAGCAAGCGAAGCAGGAGCAGGCTCCCACGACAGGCAGTTCACTCCTGCACATCCAGCTCGGATTTCGCTAGTGCCTTTTGCTTTCAACCCCCCTGAGCAGCCAAGCTTTCCTCCTACTTTTTTTTGCCTAGATGTATCTATTTTCAGTGAGGAGGGATTATCTATTTTGAGTTTAGCTATTGCACGTGGGATTTCTCGCGGTCGTCGTCTCTGACAGACTTTCCCCTCGCAGACTTTCGTCCCCTTTTCTGCAGAGAAGCCCCTGGAGAAGGAGCATCCCGAGAAGGCTGCAAGCATCTCTCTGGTTTGCATAATCAACCTATCTCTGCCACAGAGCGAGCTGGGAGGCAGGAGGGGGACGTAACAGACTTGCCATTATCTCTGCTCTTTTCGCACCTTCTTTTCAGTCTCTCTTTCTCTTTTTCCCCTTACCAGCTTTGCTCCCGTCTATGAAAAATCAGCAAATAAAAAGTTACATTAACCCCACCCTGACCTCTCCGACATAATACACTGTGGGCTGATGGGCTGCCTTTGGAGCTTCGTTGAAAAGCTGTCATTCTTCGGCATCCCAAGTACAGCCTAGGGAGCATTTACCGGATAATTAATATATTAAATGCATGAAAAATAGTTACACAGAGCCCCCCTGCCAAATCCTTCCCCCCACACACACGTATACTGCCATCTTTTTCAGGGAAAGAAGGGATGCAAAAAAGAAAGGGGAAAAAGATAGATACAGCATGCGCACCATCAATATAAAAGCATCCCCTGAATAGCCATCATAAAAACTGTTCATAATTTTATAGCTTCATTCGTGCTGGAGCACCATAAAGGCAGGCCATATTTTTTACACTCAGGATGCCTCATAAAAAAAAGAAGAGAAAAGGAAGGAAGGAAAGTTGGCATGGGAGGCATGGAAGCACAGCACAGAAGCCATCGGCTCACCTGAGGACAAGCGCTCAGGATAAAGGGGTTTGAATTTGTCCTCTCTGACCTGTGAGGTTCTGAATCCCGATGAGGCCATCAGAATAATTATTAATTGGGAAGTCTTTAGGGGTTTTTTTTTTCCACTCTTTCTTTTTTTTTGCTGACTGCATATTTGCCTTTTAAAAGGATGATGGAAGGCCAGGAAGGCAGCCCTGCCCTCCAACTGTGTCCTTCACCTTTAAGTGGGCCAGCCTTTTTTTTGGTGCTTCGAATCTCCCTCCCCTTTCCCTCCACCTCCTCAAATGCAAAATTCATGAGCTGGAGCATGGATTAACAAATAAATTATAATGAAGGCAAATGGGTGGCAATAAAAAATAATAATAATAAAAAAGGAGGCCTCACCTTCACGTGACAGAGGCTGAGCAATATAACAAACCAGCTCGTTTATTTTCACCAGAGCCTGTTCTCCTGCTTGGGAAGGTAGGTTTTTAGAGCATTTTATCCTTTATTTCCTGTAATATATTTGGACAAGGTAGCTGTAAATCTGAGGCAAGAGAAGAAATCAAAGAGTGGCAGGAGAAGATGAGGGTCGAAGGGAAAGAAGCCGTGTTGGTTTGTGGATATGGCCCCTGAGCTTTCGCGATCCAGGGATTTAGAGCATTCACCTACGCGTACGAATTTGCTGGGCTGGCCGCCTCGGCGCAGCTCTGAGCACGCCACACTGCTGCCCCCGGTCACCTCCAGGAGTTCAAACCGTGCCTTCATTATACGCGCATGTGCGTGTTTAAGAGTGGTAGGTACAACAGCTGGGATGAGGCGTAAAGATTTACACACTAGCCTTGCTACACCCATCAGACACCCCAGAGTCAAGAGAGAGAACATTACAGAAATCAGCTGTTGCGTCTGTAAAAGTAGAACAGGTAAGCTTAAGAAAAAGCCCTGGATACCCATTCTCCACTCAGAGGTAACCAGGGAGAGCTATTTCCTCCTCCAGTGACACGGTCCAAGAGCCGTATCGCAAAAAGGATGTTTTTCAACCACAGGAAATTTTCAAAGAAAACATTTCAGTTTTCAGTAAGAGGTCAATATTTTGTGGGTTTGGTTTGGGTTACTATAAATAAATCAAGAATAGAAAACCTTAATTTCCTGCAAAGAACCATTAAAGAAACTTCAGTATTTGGTGCCACGCTAGGTTTTCTGATTAAAGGAAGCTTAAGAGAACCAAAAGGAAAGGAAAAACTAGTCACTGTTTTTCACCCCAGTCCCCCTCCAGAGCCCTCCTGCAGCTGAGCTTGCCCCCCACAGCCTAAGCATTGACCACAAACAGAAGCCAGGAGACCCAAACCCCTCTGGTTACGACCCGACTGAGGGACCAGCCCAGCGCAGCATCCGTCTTCTGTACATGCCGGGATGTTCACGCCACACGCTAGGAGCAAAAAGCTGCTGTGTGCTGCGATGAACCAGCAAGTGCAGAGCAGCACTGTTAGCCAGGTGTTGGGAAATGCTCAAGTTTGTTCGCCCGTGCGGTGCCCTGAGGCCGGCTCCTGCGGCTACATCTGCCTTGCTGCAGCATCAGAGGCACCAACAGCACTGCTTCTGCTGGTCTCTGCAAAAATACCTGTTTGCTTCTTCCACCATCTCAAAACCTAAGGAGGTATTTTCCTACCTGAAACATGAAAGCATCTTCCAAGAGGCAGCTGGGAGCGGCTGCGGGGCACATCTAACCCCCGACCAGCATCGCTTGCTGATGATAGCCAGCTTCCTCACAAGTCCACATTTGTCAGTGAACCCACCTCTCCTGACCTCGCACGCTTGGGAATTAAAGCGAGTTGGAATCCAGAGTAACTTCACTGATTTTTGCTGAAACTGCTTAAAGTTCACACAAGCCTAATTCAAGAAATCTAGTGGCACACGTGCTTACACGGCTTCCAAAAAGCTGCAGGAAAGATGCTTGGTTCGCTAATCCGAGTGCGGCTATGCCACATTGTTTACAGTTTGGGCTCCCAGGTGCTTGAAAGAGGAGTCCTGTCTCTGTATATGAACAAACACCCCCCCAAACCACTACTGAGGAGGAGCCACCCCACCAGGAGGTACACGTGCACCTACTGACCAAAGCCCAGCCATCTGCGTGTAGGCGCCGGGCGAGGAATAACGCACGGCTGGCTGCAAAGCAACCGCCAGCACTGCCTCATTTGTCTCTTTCATGTTTATTCATGGCAAACTCTGACAGAGGGATACGGCTCCATTCGGGAGTTGTCAGCAGGTGGCCTAATAGTGAGAATTAGTGAGCCACGCAGCAACGAGACATACTGGGGCTGCCTAATGCCGCCGATATTAATGCGCGCTTCAGAAATGAATAAAGCTTCTTCGAGGGGAAAAAATAACAGTAATAACAGGATGAAGAAGGGTAGGAGGAACCAAGGGGGAGCCCAATGTGCTATGCTAAGCTTGGCCAACGCTCAATTATTGAAAAGGTGTCCTCCTTCTACATGGGTGCTGACCTCAGCCCAACATGCAGACCCTGTCAACCACAAATGGGAGAGAGAAACGTTTTGCTTTCAAATAAGCCCTGAAAACTTGCATGGTCAGAGGCTGAGAAAGACCTTAGTGTGGCAGAGCTTTCTGTATCACCATCCTTGACATTTCAGGCTCTGCTGTCAGGTGCTGCCATGCATCCATCTGATGAGGTCTGATGTGCTCCAGGTGCCACAGCCAGGCAACTGTCACAGCAGCTCCCAACTACCACTGCCAGAGACATGGGAGAGGTTTCACGCCTGAGCCACCAGCAGCTCCTGGGCACCTGGAGCAGAACCCCAAGTCTCCGCCGGTGTCATCTCCTGATGCTTTCAGAACAACGCGACCCAACCTGGCTCACAGCCTCTGGTTTTTCTGATGCAATTTCAGCACCCAGTCTGCATCTGGAAACAGTTAACTCCTCTGAGTCTACTGTCTTCCTTTCCAAAGTGATTTTGCTGCACAACACCAACCTTTTTCACAGCCTGTTTCACCTGCTCTTTGGAAATGAGGGGCCTAATTTCACAACCTGCTCCCTCAGTCTCAATGGTCCCAAGAGCAAGACAAAGACAAACGAAGAAAGATGCAAGAGAGCTAGGTAGCACCCAGTTTCCACACAGAGACTGTAAACCAAAAGCACCTACAACTAAACAGGGCTCCAAAGGTCCCTTTTCAGATTTAGCCGTTATATCATGTTTTCTCACGTAACTACCAAAAATTACAGCAAACACTGAAAATCTGTTCTGAGAAGCAGCACCTCAGTAGCCAATTTCCTTATCCTTCTGCTGCACACATACCCAATAATCCTGGTCATACCTCTAGACACGAGGATTTAGAAACAAGGACCTTTGAAAAATCAGAGGATCAAACAATACCTCTGTTAAACTCACTTTAAAAAAAATGGTCCTGGAAAGTGCAGGATTAGGCCCTAAAAGCAGCTTCTTACTTCCCCCCCAACACGCTTGTGACACTAGCATTAGCATCGCTGGCAGCGCTGAGCATGGGGGGGAAAAAAAAAACAAACCGAGCGCTGCCCTGCCATGCCCCCAGCCCACGGCAGGCTTGCGCCTCAGGCCATTTCATCGTGGCTAGTATTTTCATAGCAAGTAACACAATAAAATAGCAGCAAGATGATTTTGTTTCTTCTGTTTCTAATTTGTTCCATTGTAAGTGTTAATTTTGTGCTTTCCCCAATAGTTTTTATTCTTTTTGAATGCTAGAGACATGTACAAGCTGAAAAAAAAAACCACCACCCCAACCAAATCCCCTTTTCCTCACATTCCTCTCTGCTGCAAATAGGGAGGACACACACATACATCCCACACCCTTTTGCGTAAACGGCAAACACACAAAATTCCTGCCTAGCACTGCAAACTCATCTGACCGTACATATGAATCGGGTGCCTAGTTGTTGGGCTTTCCTTTTGAATTTTAAGCAGTTTTCACACCTTGGTCTGACGAAGGTTCAGGTAAATTATCGAAAAAAGCATCGACTAATTTGAAAAAATATTTAAGGAACTCCAAGTTCCCTGCCTTTTTTACTATCCTCTGCTCCATAATTACATTGCACTGCCTGATATTTTCATGGAACATTAACCGAAGTCAGGTGACTGCCCCCTTACAGTCTACGCCTATCCGTTACCCATAAGACCCCCATGGACCTTGACATTATTAATAGTCCTATTCATTAAGTATTACTCTTGTAGAATGAGTAGCATAATATTGGCCTGGAGATAGGAACAGGCAGAAGGAATAAGTCAAATTAATTTTCCGCAGCAAACGCCCCGATTCTGTAAATGACATTCTATACTGTTAGCATTTTAAATGTGACACAAATGGCAGGAGATACAATTTGAAAGCAAAATAGTAGAAGACATGGCTCAGGGTGTAATGTGCTGCATAAAAATCCAATAACATCAGTTACATGAAGGAAGGGAATGAACCAACCCGATGGAGGGTTTTAATTTGCATTTGTTTAAAATGGCAGGTAAGGGAGCGAGAGAAAGGCTGCAGCTCCCTGATTAGGACTTTCTCCCCTTCCACTGAGGCCGAGGGCGCAGAAGAGCTCAGAGCCGTGCTCCTCTCCGAGACCTCAGAGCATGCTCACATCTTCCTGCCAGTGCAGACAGGCCTGCCACCTCCACCGCACTCGCTTGCCGAAGGCGGCCAAAGAGAAAGTTACAGGCAGATCCATCTGAAAGATGCAATGAAAATCCAGGAGAAGCACGCGAGTTCTGCTTGCCACATTTCAAGTCCCTTCAGATAGCTTGGCTTTAGCTCCAGTCCCCTTGTGTTCACACACCTCTCAGGAGAGAGGATGAGACCTTGAAGTGAATAAGCGTCGCAGCAGGAGGACAGAGCAAGTGGCTCGTAGGTACCAAACCCACAAAGGCATCACCTGGTCTGGCCGTGCTCCACCAGAGAATTCCTCGGAACCAGTGGGTGTTTGATCTACAGCATCTCTTTCAGAAAAGAGCAAAGCCACGCAGCCCAGCTTGACTGGGTTTCTCCAGTGTCAAAGCTGCCACCACCACCTTTTGTGACAGACAGAAAGGCCAGCTCCCAGCTGCGGTACCCTTTCTACACCTATAACGGATGGGCCAAAGCCTCAGCTCTTGATTTAAATCAAGCAAAACACAGACACTTTGGGGGAGTTCAAACCAAGGGCTGAAGGCAAATTTTGGGAGAAAAGGTCACCAACTTTCCAGCAGTTCAGATCGAGCTCAAATCTAAACACCCCAACACCTGCCCAAAGGATGAATGGAGACTGAAATTCAGCACAAGTGCTGAATTTTGTACTTTCAATCTTTTTCTTTTTAATATCTAAATGCATCTGTCAGAGCGGTACAAGAATGTAGATCTCTACGCCATTATGCATTTTTCTTTGTTCCCTTTTTCTTTCATTCCCTTCCTTACAAAGATCACCGTACCAAAGCTGTAGACCATCAGAGAGGAGAGACCCGACCAGGAAAACAAAAATAAATGCAAAGCTTGACCTCCATTAGTTTTATTTAGGGTAAAGCACTGCACTGTAGTTTATTTATTAACAACATAAAGACATCACCTATAGAACATAGAATAAACACTCATAATTTCCCCAGAAAGAGCATTGAGCTGGCTTCCTGAGGGGGGAAAAAATATCACTTAATTGAAGCAAGAAATGTTCAATCCAATAATCTATAATTAGATATTTTATGGAATATGTTACCTAGAGATGTTTATTTATAAAATGTTTCTATCAATAATAAATTGTTGGGAGGGGGAGAAAAGGTCCATTCCCTGGCTGCTGGGATGACTGTTTACGTTTGAGGGAGTTTCATCGGCCGTAAAGGAGGCTCTTCCTGCAGCTCATCGTATGGGGTATGTGATTCTCCCTCAGCATCGCCAAGTGCTCAAGCCACGGAAGTATCATCAGAGGTCAGAAATCTAGAGAATACAAGCTTCTAGCCACACTCATCGACACAGGCAAATGCTTAAAGCCCCTCAAATTGTAGGGATACAAAGCAAGTTTCTAGGACTAGGCCTGAAACAGGTATGGACATCTGAGGAGCCATCATTGGCGCTGCAACCTATGACATTCTTATTTCAAAGCCGTTAGATAGCCTTAAAGGCTCTTCCTTTCATATTCATGTACTCCCAGAACACATCGAACAGTTCACATAGTGGATGGGAGCAAATATTTGAACACCGTTCTTGTCAAGTCAGCAGGACATCAAAAGAGAAGACGCTTCCAAGCAAGAGTCCCCCAAAACCTATAGACCCAAATGACATACACGCAACCCTCCACCCACACCTCATACCGCTGTTTTTCCTCCAGACAACTTATTATTTCAGTCAGTTGCAACCCTTCTGCTGTTCTTAAAGGCAATTTCTCCTCTGCCTTTAATTTGGGGTTGCTCTACAGTGTCCGGTGCTCCAGCTTCTGCGGTACAGAGAACTGTAAGTCATACTTGAAACTGCAAAGTGCAGAAATAAAGCAACTGACTGAAGTAGCAAAAGAGAAAACACCAAATCCATGTTGGTGGAAGGGCCATAGGAAAAAGCTACTTCACTCATCGAGGTAAGAAGACTTGGAAAAGTACGTATGTGTCAGAGATGAAATACAGGAGGTAACGCAGTATCACGCACAAGACAAAACTATGGCATAAAAATACCTGGGCAGAACTGTCAGATGATTTCCAAGAAGATCAGACTTACTCAGTCTTCTCATAATCTTTAATAATTCACATTAACAGGTCATGACTAGAAAAACTACCTGTCTAGAGAATTCTAAATTTGCACAGATATTCAGGACAGAGATATTGGCAATACCATATGCTTGTGTCTTTTTTTTTTTTTTCTAAAAGCACATTTGAGAGTGCTGGTGTATGGCACGCTATTTACATTTACTTGAAAACTGCCTACAAACGGCTAGGCTTGCCCTTGCACCTGCCGTCCCGGTCTGACTCCCGGCAAGAAACGCAGCGCAGGCTCTGCGCAATCATTAACAGGAGACACCGGGACATCGCGAGTGGAGTTCAGGTCAGGCAGTGGAAACAAAGCCCTGCAGCCGAGAGCACAGCTGCCCTCTCCACCGTCTGCGCTGGACTCGCAATTGGACTCCAAGTCAACTGTGACTTCAGCTTGGTAACACAAGACAGCATTTATCGGGACCCAGGGAGGTGGCACCGCTGAGTTATATGGCGGAGTCACCGAAGGACAAACACAAAGCCCTTGGCCCAAGTTCGCCGCAAAGGGCGGACAGCGAGGGGAACGTGCAAAGCACAGGACAGGGACCTGCACTAATGTGGAGGTAGAAAAGAAAAAAGCTATTTTCCAGACAACTGCTTTGTTTGCCAGTTTCAGAAGATCCCGCCCGCAGCCATCTCCCACGCAGAGGTGCTGAGCCCATCTCCAGCAGCCCCCCAGGCAGGTCCTCCTCAGCCCACGGCGCCAGTCCCCTCACCCCCACCTCCCCATCCACAACTAGACGAGAACTCTGCCACCTCCGATCCATCAACGGTGTTTACACTTGGCTCCCTCGCTCTGCAACGAGCACGAAATGGGGGGAAAATTATAATAATATCACAAATGAAATTGAATGAGTAACAACATTTTCTAAGAACAGAATAAATACAGTTGGTGGCGCCTTTTTTTTTCCAATTTAGTATTGTTTAATATGCATTTAATCAACCCATTCAGTATTATAGAGTCTATGTACCGTGACACCCTCCTATGCCACAGAGGAAGCATTCATAGGCCATTAGGCTAAAGTAATATGTATGAGGAACCACTTTTCCCCAGGGTGTAGTAACTATTTTTGCTCCCCAGTCGTCCCCATTAAATCATTAAACCTCATGACTATGCTTTCTGAACTCTACCCTGATCTTTAAAAAGCAGAACATTAAAGGGCAACTGTCACCCTCCATTGCACAGGCCTTGTGTTTTATATATTCAAAGCATTAAGCCTTTTGTCAGTCTATACATCATAAGCACTGGAAGACTGTATGCACAAACAGGAAATGTTTATAACTGATGTCCCTTTTATAGTGGATGTGCGAATGGGCAGGATAAAAAAAGCTGAGGCTCGGCTATTTTATGGAAACTGAAGCAACGTGATTTTCCCCAGCTGCTTGCAATAAAACCATCTTCGTTACTTATCTTTATGTGGCCAGTTGCAGGAGGAAAGAGCAGCAGTTTAGCACAGGCAGAGAGTTGGAGGTCCAGGGGTCGTGAGGGATTGCCAACTTTGGACTTGCAGATCTCGTTTCCCTACTTTACGGCAAAAGTTTCGTTACGAGAATAGCAGTAGAAAGCGTATCTACTGAGAGAAGGTTGGGTTGGATTTACATGCATCATTCCAGCTCCCCTTCCTTTCAAATGCGGAGCTGTCACTACTGAAATGCACCCATATCCAGGGAGAAGGAGGAGGAGGCTAGCAAAGAATTAGGTGCACAACCACCTCTCCCATGTCTCTGGCAGCATTACTGCTCACTCCTCTTGAAGGCTTCCTGAAAGACCTGTCACAAGAAACACGCTTCGCCATCCCCACTTTGCTCCTCTTCAAACTGGGGTCTGCAGATACAAGGAACGGGAGAGGTCTCTACCTGAAAACCCAGCCTGAACACCATGCCTTGCACAGCTGGAGAAAGACCAGGAGACCAATCTCAACCCCAGCACAGAGCCTTGGAAAAGAGGCCTCAACTGCTTTGTGACTTGCAGCTCCCATTTCACTGTTGAGAAAGCAAATAACGCTCCCTATAGCACGTGTTAGGAACAAGTTAATTTTGCTAATGCTTCTGACATTCTTTCCTGGGTTTTTGAGAAGTGAGGTGCTGCAGACACCCACACAACGTGGGTGGACAGCTGCCAAAACCCCTGCATGGGCTTTAACTAAGGCTTTGGGCAAGTCACTTCCCTGCACTGCGTCCTGCCCTCTGTCTCCCCTGCGTACGACCCACCGAGCTTTTAGAAGCATGAATACTCTCTCATTAGCAGCACAGGAAACCCCTAGCGCAGGGCAGAGCTTTGCCACAGCTTTTAGCACTCAGGCAAGGGAAGACACAAAACACCTCCTAGAAAAGGTTTCTGAGAACACGGGGATGGAGGCAGAGGGAGACGGTAGTAACCCTAAAAAGAGTATTAGCAAGTACCTTTCAAAAGCAGGGAAGAGACCAAAATAAACATCAAGGTCAGGTGAGGGGCAAGGAAGAAAATACATGCAAATTCTTGAGCCTGCAGTACGCAGGTACCGCTGCACAGCCCTGTAGCCCACCTGAGCACATCCCCCCAGTACCGCACACCCTCCCCACCCCTGGCGAGCGAGGACACTTCCCAGTTACCCGCAGATCGCTTGTAAAACAACAGGGAATGTTAGGTTAACATGACTTGGAGAGCGATAGTGTAGCTTGCAAAATGTCAGAGCTTTCATCCTGTATGTTAACTTCCCAGCCAGTGGTATCAATCTGCAGCAAAACACAGTTATTTCATCATGACATTAGTTCACCTTTAAAGGCATATGGTAAAGCCTGCTTTGTGGCTTGCAGCAGATGAGCTTCCTATAATTACAATTTGAACTGTTCCGCAGGCAGCTCTATAGATAGTGGATCAGTGATTAAAGTTGAAATCACAGGGTAAGTAGTTCTGTGACACCGTGAGTCACAACAATCATCAAAGACTCAACTCTCTGGTTTCTGATGAAGTGGAGATAGTGCAGTGATTCAAGTAGGGGACTGAGACTCAAGTGCTGCTACTTGGAGGCAGGAAAAGAGCAGACACATTCTTGAGGAAGATACTCAGTGCGTGCTATTGACTGGCCCCAAGCAAATCTTTAACCCTGCGTCTCAGAGAGAGCATGACTGTGCATCTCATTGCGGTGGGGCCCCCAGTGTCACACCTGAGGATCACAGGCTCCAGTTAAACATTCTTCTTGCCGATTCTACCGTTGATTTGAGGAATAATGCATGCAGGGCAGAAGTGCCGCAGCAATGCCGGGGCTCGGCGGCAGGCTGAGGCATGCGTTTGTTGTTCCCTACAGAGCTTTCTCGCTCCCCGAGTATCCCGTCAGCACAAGGCATGGACGGGAAAGAAATGTGCGCTCACACTGTTGTACCCCTTGCTGACCCCCATCAAAATTAAAAGGCTTTTTTTTTTTTTAAACATACAAGAAGCCACCCTCTAGTCTGCCTGGCAATGAACAGAAAATCCTGCCACTGCCTCTCCTGGAAGATAACGGACTAAAACATTCCCTTTCCCTCGGGCACCTCCATTAAACTCTGGTGAAGCTGATGCCGAGATAAATTTGGTCCAGAAAAATCAGTGGGTGCGAAGTTGTAAGGAAAATCCCCACAATGCAATTGCCACAGCAAAAATTCCCATGCAGATAATAATTAACTTAATTCCTAGCAGAGTGACACCTCACTCACATCTACAGTAAAGGGAATCACAGCACATGGAAGGTACTGAATCTCAGCTCCCGTTCATTCTCAGGCTGTAAGATCCACTCTTTCCCAGCCCTATACATGCCCACTGTGGTAATGCACAAATCCAGGTGCTGAGGGACTTTTAGCATCTCTAAAATGGAGATGAAGGATAAACTGAGGCACAGGGGACTTTACACCCATGGCTCAGGTGATACCAAGTCAACAGCTGCACGCAGGAGCACCTCAGTCCAGGGAGCACTGGACCACACAGCGTCCCAGAGGGAAGGGTCAGGAGCGTGCCGAGGGGACTTCGACAGGAAAACCTCTGTCAGAAGACTCATTCCGTCGCAAGGTCTTGAACTTTTAAGACCAGCCAAATTCTGCAGCCAGCCTGCAGTACTGTTTGCACCAGCTCAGATATTTTAAGGGAACTGCTTCCTTTACACTTCTTTTAAAGACAAAAGACATTTCATTTCGAGCAGGAAGGGGGGAGGAGCGGCAAGCAGAGTTACAGAGCCAACAAGCATCTCTGTTCTGGGATCTCATGGCTGCTGGCTGCCAGCCACAGCTGGCTTGAGCATTAACCACAGATAGTGGCTGAGGGACACCTACAGTGCCAGCTGCAGAAACCTGTCCAGGAGGGCAGGGGACAGCCTGAGCTCAGCACGAGAGCTGCGCTTGGGTGATGGGGTCAGGATCCGCTTGACTGCGGCAAGACTGTTCTCCATGCCAGTGCGTCTTGTGGGGAAGAGTTCCTCAGGCCCGGCCTGATGCTCTGAGGAGGAAGCCAGGAATGGGGGAGTGGAGCTTTGGGTCCAGGTCAGCACTTGATCCTCCGGAAAGGAGGTGAGCTGGTGCAACAGCCCTGCCCAAATTTCACACCTCACCAGGTATCCCAGTACAACTCAACTAGCTTGTGTTTTTCACAGGCTGTATGTAAGACTCCAACTGTGTGTAAGGGAGTACCTATGCTATACACTGGTATAAGGAGAGGCTCACAAATACCAGTAAGAGAAGCTAAACAGTGGTTAATACCTCTGGCCCCAAATGAGCAGGTGTATATCAGCACCCATCGGTTTACAAGGAATCCTGATGGTGCCCTGGAGACTCACCTTGGCAAGACAGGGTCACACTGGGGACCTGCTGCGATCCAATACTTAGACCAAAAACAAAGCCTTTGGTGCAGGAATTTGAGCTTCTGAGAAATTCCCCAGGAGGTTTACTCCCAACTTTAGGGTGCTCATTTTAAGAGGATGAACTGAGGCAAATACATTAACTTGCCTGGGAAAAGGACAGAAAGATATTCACCGCAGGACATTTTGGATCGAATATTCACAGGAGAGTTTCCAAACCACAGGCCCGTGTTTTTGCTGAAGCAATAGGAAGACAGAGCTTTCTGTTTAGCTTGCTGTCCCCATGGAAGTTCTCAGCAGGCTTTGGTCTCCTGCAAGAGATTCACGACCCAACAGCCTGGCTGGACTCGGACACGCAGATGAACAGCACGAGGCATCCACTGCCGGAATCCGCTCACTGCGTGGCGCAGCGTTGAGCAGGGAAGGGTTAAGCCCACGGGCGCCTCAGGCACAGTGCAGCACCAAGGTCCTTCCCAAGGCTGCGGGAACAATGCAGCTATCAGTCTATATTTGGCCTTTGCCCTTGGATCATTTATGACTTATTCTTCACCTCTGATGACCACAGCAGCAAGCTTTCAATCTTTTGCTCCCTAGCCCGAAGCAAGGGAGCTCTCCCTCCCCCCTTTTTTTAAAACCACACCATTTGCAATTAAAAGCAACTGCCAGGAGGAGGTCTCAAGTAAGTCTTCCCTTGCCCCTTTGCCTTGCAAAGGCCAGACTTCTGGCACGATGTCACATTGGGGCCAGGACAAGGCCGTGGTCCTGTTGTATCAGGATGTGGGGAGCAGGGAAACGCAGACGTCTTGCTACTCTACAGCTTGAAGTCTACACTTTGAGCTTAGAGAGAAGGTTTAAAGCTAACGAACTTGGGTGGCCTTTTATTTTACAGACTACAGAGTAAAAAGGGATACTGCTGTGATCCAAACTAAGCCTCGTTTAATCACTTGGGTTCCTATCCCCAACAACTGACCTTTGCGAGCAGACGTACTGCACAAGCGCTGCCGCTCACACCCCTTGCAGGCGCCAGCAGCATCCCTCGCATGCAGCAGCACCAGGAGGTGAAGAGGTTCAACTCAGCACATATCAGCAGAGCTGTGAAATTCCGACCATCGCCCACCTCCAGGTTCAGCACAGAAGCGATGCAGTTGCCAGCCACACAACAACATGGCAGCAGGTAAAGGCAGGGGGTTATTTCCTGGCAATTAACCGGTTCTTCAAAGGGAAAGGAGCAAATCGCAGCTTGCAATACCGCACCCTTACAAGAGGATGCGCCGGTGGTCACCGCAGGCTGATAACTCAGCTGCTTCTCTTTAAATCTCACCAGTCTGAATAAAGGCCTGGTAGTGCCCTCGCTCTGAGCACACTGCCAGTGTCTGGCCACACCACAGACCCAAGGGACCAGGTGCACAGGAGGTTGCTTCTCCCCACACTCCAGACCCTGCAGCTTTTCCTTGCAGCAGGGTCCTCTATGCTGGGAAAGGCTTCCTCATTCCCGGGTGGGTTGAAATCCAAAATCCTACCATGTGCCCCACCACCCTGCTCGCTGCATCGCACGCCACAGCCAGCGAGCACCCTGCAACAGCAGCCTTTCCCTGTAATCAATTATTTCGCACCTGGGCCAGGCAGCAGACCTGGAAAAAGAGTTAGACAAATCATAGCTGCCACTCTAATCTTCCCGCTGGAAAGTCACCTCCATCATCCTAATTTATCAAAGGGCCAAGATGCTGGTCAGATGCAAAGCCTTTCTCCTGTAATAACGCATACATGTAACTAGAAGCTGCTGAGATTACACCAGATGAGTTTCACTCAGGAGAGCTGGTATTATTTGTTTTCTTGGGACACAGCTTAGCATTTATTTCATTTCATACCCAAAGAAATTCCTTGGTAATGCAGTTCTACTTCACTCAAAAAAAATTTCTCTGATGTAAACATACAACATAATCCTGAAAATAAAGACAGAAGCCTTGCAAGCATACCTCATTCTGAAACACTTTTATCAGGACTTCAGATAGCTACTGAGAAGGCAATACCACAGTGTTCAGGAGTGAAAGAAACCATTCTGAGAGTCTTCACTGCTAACATAGCAGGTTAAGGAAACAGGCTTAACATTTTCCTTAAATCTGTGGTGGTAGAAGCATCACACAGTTAACAGTTTCAAGCCTTGGACCTTCACAGCTGCAGAGGCTCTGGACATCCGACGCCTCATGAAGTTAATACATTCCCAGCACTTCCCAGAGGGGCAGGAGGAGGAAGGTTAGCGCCACGCTCTGCTCATCTCCTTTTACACCATTAGGTCACATAAGACAGAGATTTGCACCGCTTGCAGTTATTGCCAAGGGCCCAGCGAGGACACACGACTCGACTCGATCGCAGTGCATGTCTCTGGTCTGCGCTTGCAAGGACCCACTTCACACCGCAGCTCGTGTGCAGCCTGAAGGCTTGATCAGCCACAGAACAAAACAGACCCATAACGTACTACGGGATCAGGAGATGCTAATCCATTTTTCACAGTAACAAGGATAAGGCGAGTTGATTTTCTTTGTCATGCCTACGACATTGCTTTTCGAGTGTTTGTCTTCCAAAGACCAAGGTCAACAAACCACATTAGTTCCCCTGCTGATTCTTAGGCACAGCTCCACTGCCCGGCAGCTTCTAATGCTGGCTGACCAAAACCGTGGCAAGCACCGTGCCTCTCCCTCACTCAGATTTTTGGAAACATCAACCACAGACAGGCTTCTGCTCCTCAGAGTCCCAATCTTGCTCAACCCCACAAACTCACCCTGAAGTCGACTAAATCCATAAGGGCTGATAGTATCAAGGGATGAGTCAAGAAGTCAATTAGCCTTCAAAATCCTTTTTAAAAACAAAACAAAGGCAAGAAATAGGCACACAATGAATCTAAAGTACTTGATAGTGCCTCATAATAGAATCGTTAGATTATTTTCTTTTACACTCCATATGTTTACACAATTAAGCAACAGTTTGAGACCCCCTTTTTATCTGTGTAAGTGGGTAGGGGAGAGGAAGAGGGAAGACAGGCTGCAGTGATGCTGGAGATAAGTACCCGACTTCTCGGGGGAGAAATCTATGCATGCAATGCAACAGCACACAGCTCCTCCTCTTTCCTCCTTCCTTAGGATTGCATACGCCTTGCAGTTGGTGCTCATTTGAGAATTACAGCTCTGTAAACACAAAAGGGCTTGCAGGATTGTTCCAGCTTTCGTACTTCTAGCAAGTATTTTTCCCCTCTCATGCGGTGTCTTACCTCCTCCAGCTCAGAGCACTGAAAGTTGCAATATAAAATTTGCTCATTTTTTCCCCAGCAAAGCAAGAGGAAAATACTGCTGCTATTTTGTTTCTTTGTTTTATTATTGAAAAAGCCAGTTCCCTCAGCTTTAACTAGCTAATTTTCCTGCAGAAACAGTACATTTCTTTTATGTGTTAATTTTTCTTCCTCTATTTGCACTTCACAGCATGTAGTGACATGTCAGGCACTGAAGAACAAGCCCCTTCCACTTCTTCGAGATGACAAATATTCCTGGTGCAGAAGACCCTAATGCATCTGTGAATTCAGCTATATTTGTGCATTTTGCAGGAAGAGGCTTCTTCTAGCGATGCAATTTTCACTAATATAATTCAATCCATCTTTGATTAACCTTTTTCCTTTTTTCATACAGGATTAGCAAAGAAGTCCCTTGCTTTGGAGTCTTGCGAAGGGTTTTTTTTCATCCAAACCATGACCGATGCTTTTCAATAAAAGGTTGGTCAGCCAAGTTCTCAAGCATTTTGTTTCATAAACTCAAGACGTGCTGGTTGGAAAGAGAGGTGGTTTGGTTCTAAAATATCCATCTAGGAAGTCATTTGTTTTATCAGAGCTGCTCAAGCAAAACGCATGGAAAATTCCTAGATACCAGGAGGGTTGATTCCTGCCAGCAACACCGCAAATAACCCAAGAGGGGCCCTGTTGGAATGGTACAGCCATTTGTATACAACAAAGCCACAAAAATTGCAGGTCAAAGTAAAAAGAGATGCCTGAAGTCTGGAAAGTGACAGCAAACATCTCACAAACCGCTTTAACCCTGGCCCACAATAAACAATTTCACCAAACACGCGATTCACCCTTATGTTAGACAAGGGCTCCACATTTCGCTGCTACACATTGCGGACTCAGCCCACTCAGCAAAAGATCTCAATTCAGAAGTTCATAACAAATAACCCCATAATTAACCTCGTCCCCCAAATCTCAGATCCACTTTCAAGATCTGACATCTGCCCCTCCTGGCAGTTCAGAAAAACAACATCAGGAGCTTCAGCACTGGGCTCAAACTGAAAGACCAGGCTTGCCTTTTTTCCTTTAATCCCCCTTTCTGAACCATCTCTTGTGTCTGAGCCTAAAATTCTTCAGCTATGCAAGCCCAAACCCAAGCTACCTTGAGTACCAGTGGGAACGCTGCCTGAGAACCCCCCTGCACCGCAATCGTTCCTCCCTATGGAAATAATCTCACGCCATCAGAGTAAGCGTGTCGGAGGGCAGTACTCTGCGGGGCTTCCTCACCTTCCACTTCATCACCCCCCCTTCCCCACCCCCAGGAAGGCTGCACTGGCCTTGCAGTCTCTCCCCAGGACTGCTGCCTCCTGCTCCAGCTCCTGGACGTCCCCCCTTGCTCTGCCCCAGGGTTACAGGAGGATTTTTGCAGCTGGAGTGTGAAGTCAACTTCGCTTCCCCATGCCACAGCTTGCTGACTATTAACATTTGCCTTTGGTTGCTTCCCCTCTCTGCTGCTGACAACTGTTAATTTTGTCACATCAGCCGCTTTTGTAGATTTAACTTTTCTCTCCGCATTGTAGCTCGATAATAAATCAACAGTCTGGAGGCTTCACGTGGAAAGCAAAGGCCTTTATGGCACATGTGAAGATGGGAGTCTTTACATTTTTAAGCAGGACTGTCACATTCATGAGGGGTAATAAAAAAATTTACATTTTGACTTTCAGGAACAAAATGTGGTGGTGGTGAAAAAACACTCTTCTTGTAGCTTGCTCAGGATGTGCGACGTGCCTCAGAGCTCACAGAGAAGGTCATATTGGACTTCTGAGCCATCATCTCAGCTCTGCCAGGCAAAAAATGGTTTGCCACTTTCCCTGAGGATGCCAAGAGCCTTGCAGGTAATGCCAGATTTAACTGCAAGATCTTCCTGCTATGTCTCCTTTCGGAATCTGTACATCCCCTGCAAAGGGAGAACAGCAGGACTCGCGCTCCAAGGCGAAGCCTTTGCGCACACGTTGACCATCCTGCAGGTAAGCACCCCATCCCACGGGATCCCACAAGCTTACTGATTTGTTTGCTGCCGTACACATACAAACACTATCCTAGGAGGAGGCAGGACAAAGCACTCCCGTACCAGCTCCAGCAGCACCAGGGCCCAAAGCTGGCATATATCTGTGCACTAGCCATGAGGCAGCACTTCCTTTAAACTCCTCGTAGGATCCATGTTGGAGACTCTTGGCATCCCGAAGGGCACATGATTCCCTGCGTTATGCTACAGCAGCCTTAGGGAGCAGGGCCCACTCACAGATGGCAGCGGAGCCCTTAAACACGCCAGTGGCACGGAGGAGCACACAACCAGCACAGACAGACGGACAACTTTTATCTGCAATGGTTTGCGGGAGCTCCAGTGAAGGGGAGAAAATAACACAGCAGAAGCCTCTCCCCAGTCACCAGCTCATGTAAAATGGGGCAGCTGGTTCCTTGCTCCCGCTAAAAGGAGTCTAAATGTGTGTTCAGGTGCAGCGCTGCGAGTGAGCTGGGACTGGCTGCACAAACGCTCCCCGCGGCTAGGGCTGGCTGCCACGGAGCACGGCACAGCCCCGGCACTGCCGCGGTGCCAGGAAGAGCTATCACGAGGCCCGAGATGGCCAGGTGGGAAGGGCAGGGGGGCTGGAGCAGGCTGGGACAAATGTTTACATGCCTAAAAATCCTCTCTCTGCAGACAGTCTTTTGGGGAGGGTCGCCTATAAAAGGAAACCTGCCTTTTACAAGCCGCAGTGCATGATCCAAACCCAACGTTTTCCGCAGATTATCTCTTCCTGTTGTTTCCCTTCTGGACCCGGCTTGCAACCTCACAAATGCCAAGGGTCCTTGCAGCGTGCACAGGCAATCTGTCCTTTAATGAACTCTGCCAGCTCACGCTAAAGATGTAGAGCATACCTTGGAGCAAGAGGCAGGGGAAAAGAGGCAGCAGCCTCCTTTTGCCCTGTGGAGGATAACCTCACATGCATATTATTTCCTACCATAATCCTACTGTTTTTAATTAGTGCGCTGTAAAAGGAAGCACCACCACATCTCCAAGGGGAAAAGGAGGAGGGAAGAGGGGAGGGAAAAGAAAACCAGCACAGAGGAGTCTGTCCAACTTTTCCAAAAGCTTAATAGATTTTTAAATGGGGTTATTAACACCACCTATGAATTATTTTAGGGACCTAATTATAAAAAACAAAACCCAGTTAATTAGGTTTGCTGAACTTGGCTTGACACAGGTGAAACAAGATCTCTAAATGCAAGAGGATTGAAAAGCGAATCACTTCAAACAAAGAATCAATGAGTATTATTGCAGAACCAATTGAACAATTACTACTTTAATTGTTGGCACCCTGCTACCTTCACTTAACAACAGGATGGATCAGCAGAGTTACTTAACCTCTTCCAGTAACTAAAAAGTATACTGTTAAAGCCAAAATAGATTGCTGCACTTTGGAGGAATTGCTGGAGGTGAATTAACCGCCCGCCATGAAGCGTGTGCGCAGCACATCGCCTCCGTACCCAGCCGTGGGAGCTGCGCTGCTCCTGCCTCTCAGGACCTGCTCGCTCACGAGAAGCCACGGGGTTTTCATCCGAGCGGTGATCACAGAGCTCATCCTGCACCACCCACACGACAGCACTAACAAGGTGAGTTAATTTTTCTCAGGATGTGCCGTCTCAGCAGGAGCCGATGCGCAGGGACACGGCGTGGCTGAGCGGGACTGAGGGTTCCTCTCCCTGCCAATCCAGAGCTGCAAGGGGATTTAAACCCACTGCTCCAGCTGAAACTAGACACAGGCACCCCTTCAAACAGCTTGGAAAATCCCAGCCTGGAGCCTCGCTTCGATGCTACAGATTTATTATCTCAAAAAAAAAAAAAGAGACAAACCCACGAACGAGGAACACGAGCCTGGTTGGGGAGAGCGGCGGCGGATAATAACCGCAGTGCCGATGCCAGAGCGCCGGGCTCCGTTATCGCTCGTCCTCCCACCCGTTTGTAAGGAACTTCCACCCTGTGCCTGCAAATCCCACGGCCAAAATGAAATGACTACGATTAAAAAAAATAAGCAGAGATGACAGAGCGCCCTCTTATGTTGTCAGATAGGGGAGTGTGGGAGAAGCGAGCGGAGAATGGGCAGCGCTGCACGTCTGGCACAGTCTGAGTTGCAGGCTGGGTGCTCTCAGGAAGGTGCTGGGTGATGGCAGAGCCTGGCTCAGGCTGCCAGCATCCCTCTCCATCCTCAGGGCCACCGCGCCAGCCCCTCTCCCTCCTGCTCCGTACCGCACGGTGCTGTGCCTCTCCCCAGCGCAGCCAAGGACGTGTTTTTGCCTGTGGACCGGCAGAACTGCAAGCATTTGTTACAGGCTCCACTGAGGACTCTGCTGCTGGCCAAGCAAATGCACTAACGGCATTAGCTCTGTCCATGTACCCCGTGTGCACGCCAAGAGCAAGACCGAGCCTCTCACAGCCCGGTCAACAAAGTATTCCCCAAGCAACCACTAAAAACAAACTACAGAGTAAAAACCAAAAAATAATTCCCAACCATGCAGGCAAGAGGGGGCCCAGAGCAGCCTCCTGCTCCGTGCAGGCAGCTCCGTGTCACGCAGATCTCGCCATGCATTTCTTAAACTCCCTGCCACGCATACATGCGTGATGTGGCGAGTTCAAACTCCACGAAGAGACAGGCCATTGAGCCTCGACATAAACAAGTTGCTCACCAATAGCCTAACTGTGAAACAACTGAAAATTGCCCACAGGTAGCCAGCAAGAGATGGCAGTGCTGCCTGGGGCTGGCAGCAAAGGGGGTGCTGGTACCTCTTGGCTACACTGCCCCATGGTCAGGCCTGCCAGCCATGACAAGCAACAGCAAAGTGCTATTGAATGAGCCAATGGAACGCTCAAAACAGAGGTAATCTTTTCTATTGGCAGCTATTGCTGGAAACTAGGCTTGCAATTTTTGGAGTATAAACACAGCTTGAGAATGAAGGTAATAAGAACAGAATACAGTTTTCTTTAGGCTAAAAACCCCCCTGTTTTAGTATGTAGGAGCTAGCGTTTCTCTGCTCAAAATGCATAGAGCAGACAGTGGGAAAGCAGTCTGCACAGGGCACTTGTTTAATACTAGCAAGTTAATCTGAGCACGGGAGATTGTGTGGCAAAACCTAGGACCTGCAGAGGTGAGCGTTTGAGACGATCATTGCTCACGGACATTGTTTCAGGCATATAACATTTTACCCTTACGTAGCCCTTTTCACCTCAGATGACTTTCTAAAGTACATCATTTCACAGATGTGGAAGTGCCATCTCTCCTGTATATTAACAAACGCTGCATCTCACCCCGCATGGCAAAAGGAGATGACAAATGCAATAACCCCTTGACAGTGGGAGAAAATAATACACAGCAAGTGGCATATATTGTATAACACAAAGAGGGGAACAGTGTGTGTTTCTGTACCCACATATGCAGGCTAACCACCGCCCCCCAAAAAGCCCCCAAGTAAATATAGTCGCTCAGGTGTCACCAACAGCTCATTTGCAAACATTCCACTTGATGCCAAAGAAAAAAAAAATCTGAAAATCTGGTTGCTTGGTCTGGCAGCACAGAGGCAACTGCCTGATCCAAAACCCACAAAAGCAAGTGAGTACGGGCTTGCAACAGGCCCAAGAGCCCTGGCAGCCACACTAAGGAGCGGGTATTGCATATTTGAGGTCTTCCTCCTCATCATCATTCGAGTACTTTGCTGAAAACCTGCAGCAGCAACTCAATATAGTGGTATTTTGATTTTTCTTTCCTAACAATTTATACAGAATGGCTGCCATTTCCACCATTGCAATATAAGTTCTAGTTTTTTAAGTTCTAGTTTTTCTAAAAAGTCTACATTTTTAAATCTTGCAAGATGACACACATACTAAGAATCACATTTCGTATACAGTGCCAATAGCCAAAAATCAGACTGGAAACACCATATTTGATCTTTAAAAGCAGAAGCAATAAAAAAAATCCCCTTTTTCCCCACATGTGCCGTTTTCGGTATATGAAAAAAAATCCCAATTTTGACCATCTCATTTAAAAGCACGTTTCAAGTAAGCTGCCCATCTTTAGCAGACCGTTTGATTTTACAAGTGTAAGAGCACAGTCTTTAGCAGGAATCAACTATCTAATTCTGAGATCAACCTTGCTAAAATCATTACGCGATATGACAGCAAAGAACACCTGAAACTGATGTGACTGCCAACGGACACTCAAATTTACAAATTCACCGCTTGCACTTTCAATTAAAACCTGGACTTATTCTTGTTACCACTTCTCAATGTCAGTTTTGAAGTACTTTATTTTCTGCACCCTTCGCTAACGGGGACGCTGAGGGAAAGGACGGGACCGCCTGTCCACAGTGATGCCTTGCATTCCTCTGAACTGGACTGTCTGGTGGAGTCCATCGCTGCAGTGATGTTGCCCAGCCTGTTTATATTGTTCAGCACTGATGAAGAGTGGCAGTGGAAAGAGGAGCAGAGGTGGTTTGTATACGAGCTTATTTTTGCTAGCATTGGGCAAAAACAAAAAATACTCTTCACCAGGGATGTTATTAAGCTCTTGTCAACCTACAAGCACTTCCCAGCGAGCGCTGCTGCACCTTTGTGTACTTTAAGAAGAAGGGGGGGATATCATTCAAAACTGGCAGCCCAGCACGACGGGCGCTGCACGTCCCCCGCCTTCCCGTTCTTTACTGTGCCAATTAATCTGAACCCGACTGTCACCTTGACACCCATCGGAGACTCTCAGATCCAGAAATAAACTGATCACATATGCAATAAGCGGTCAAGCAGTGTCCCCCACAGGCAAGGAGAGATTGGACTCGTGTTTATAAGGGATGCTCAGCAGCCGAGATGCTCTCTCCTCTCTCAGATCGGAGAGGGGAATTCTCTTCACATTCAATGTAACAATAACCAAATTTAGCTTAAGAAAACACACTACATTAAGTAAGAGACCTAATGGTAGTATACTTGTCCATTTTTTAAATTAAATGATGTTCATTAAAGGAACATCACCTCCCCATAATTAATTTTGCTGTGAGAAGGAAAGGAAAAAGCTACAGACAATTAATGTACCATGCAAGCTCTAGTAGATGCTCCATATATTTTCTCCCTATGACCACCCCTCCTCCATAACTGCATCTCTGCTCGTCTCCCTTCCACTTCTGAACACAAGGACTGAGTTTTTGGCAGGGAAGCTGCACAGTAACATGCAGCAACCCCCTGTCCGCTTCTCCCAGCCTGACAGCATTTCAATAGGGTTACACGTTCACGTATTGATATCTGCAATCATATTCTCCACTCCCCAACTTAGAGATCCAAGAAAACGTGTCACTGTTGAAGACACCCAGACAATGAAATCAATGGGACAGTGATGAGTCTTCAGAGAGTAACATCCCTCCTGCACCGAGATGGATAAAAGCATTTGGGTTGCAGCAGTGTGGAGGCAGCGGGGCAGGGAAGAGGGTACGTTTCAGTCTGGTTTTCTGTATCGGTGTGTGCACTTCTCTTGAAAATCAAAGCCTGACAGAAAGAACAAGAGCACGTGGCTGATGAGCCAAAAATGGGAAAGTAATCACAAATAAAATAAGATTATTCTTCAGCTGTGAATCAGTAGATAGCACTTCCTACGGGCCAGCATGCACAAGAACGTGACACATGTAAGGTCATAGAGTGATAAAAATCAATAATTCCCCAAGCAGGGAAGAAGAGCCTAGTGGTTTCAGCAAATGACACAAATTAGCCCTCTCTCCACAGCTGGGTGCAGCTCTTTTGGAAGTCTCCAAGAACAAGACCCTCATCACCCCAGGAAGGTAACAGAATCCGTCCCCACGCCTCTCGGCCCCTCTCTTTATGAAGGCAGGGATAAGGATGCAACTCAGAAGTGTTTGCTTATTTTATCAAACAGCAAATTGATTGTAGCTGTTGGGTAAAAGCACTGGTGTTTCATAAACTCCACAGAATAATTTTGCTGAACAACTCCAAATAAGGCCAAGATGATTAAAACTAACAAGCTCCTCTGGAAACACCTACAGATTTGCCGCTACTTTTACTACCTTGTCTCCTAAACACACGTTAGTTAACAAATATAGCCCGACTTGAGCATGATTAAGTCAAATCACCTTAAAACCCTGCATTTTCAGCTAGCTTGGCATCACACTGTATGGAAACAGAGACATAGGCTGTGAAGCTTAAAGAGTCCTTGTCACAAACAAGAAACACATTTCTTGCAGCCAAGCACGGCACTGTACCATGGTGGCACAGAGGATTCCTTTCAGGTGAGAAGCAGGAAGCCGTCCTACCCCTACAGAGTTTAAGCTCTCACACGTGTGTGTTATCCGCACTCGGAGCTGGTACCAAGCTGACATCCGTCACATTGTCACATTTTTTTTTCCTGCATCACACCATATTGCCCGCACAACAGCTTGACCAGAGGCTGGCAGGCCAGGGAACGGCTCTGCTCTGCCTCTTCTGCAGGAAGTTCTCCTGTCCCTCGGCTGTGTTAGGGCTGACAGGAGAACAGGAGTTCACAGCAGTTAAAAAGCTAACCTGACGATAGACAAGCAAGTCCTCCCAATCACTGCCAGAGCAGAAATCCTCCCCTCCTTAACAGAGCATTTACTGAAACTCACCACTGGCCTAACTGCCACTTCAGGTTCCCATTCTTGGAAGGCTCATGTGGGTGCCCAGGTTTTGTTGGGGATGATATATATCCGAGAAAGGCAGTTGCGCTTCTTTTGACGCTTCTGCACCATTTAGATCACTTTCTCAAGCGTGGTGTCCGGGCAAGACCTCACTGGGGCCCAGAGAGGTTTGCCCCTTCAGGTGGAGCCAGGCCAAGCCCTTGTCCCCCCCAGAAGCACACTGAAAGTTAATCCCTCTCTTTTACACCCATCAAACCAGGCCTTTCGGATAGCTGCATTTTTGGAAAACTGTGTAATGTATGAAGACTAACTTGGATTCATGAACATTTGATTTAATATACATTTCTTTCCCCTAAAGGAAGATACATTTTATTTAATACTGATTGCAGTTCTTATTACCTTCCTAAACCCAGCACACCACTCAGCATTCCAATTACGCCAGCAAGCTATAGTTATGGCTGAGAAAGCACTTTCATTATAAGCTTCTGTTTTTAGACACTTGTAAAACTCCCACCATTACAAGCTCTTCCCCCCACCCGCTCCGGCAAAACAGTTCTTTTAGCAGAAGATGCTCAAGTTGCTTAACCCAGACAGAGCAAGACTTAAACCTGGCTGAATCAGAACTTCCTATTCGTGTCAACATAAATGCATGATCGAGCACAGATATCTGACAACAGCATCGATACCTTACTAAAAAAACTGAATGAAAGAAAAATTAAAAGCTCACTGCTAAGTTCACATTGTGATAACTGCTTGAAGCGATTTTAAATTTGGACCAACTTTAATTCAACCATGCAACACAACGTAGAGCATGTAATCCTATACACAGGGATCCTTAGATCCCCTGTGGTTGCTCTGACACTCGGACACCTTGGATATGGAGCACACAACAGAAGAAACAAACCCAACAGCTCATATATTTTTCCCCACAAAGCTTGCATTTGTTGAAGAAATCCCTCCTCTCTCAGGAGATCAATTGCATTTATGGAGCAGAGTTACTGCTAAAGAGGAGGCAACACTTCTCAAGTGACATTTTGCCTAGTGTCTTTATGTCCCTGGGCTGGGATGCTAAGCATTCAGACTCACACAGCAGCCCTCTAGGATCCCGTGGCTGATTTAGGACAGCTGTGGACTTCTTAAGAGAAAAATACTTCCCACCTGTTATCTTCATGACTGCAGTCAATCTCAGCAGCCAACATTTGGAAAAGAGTTGGTTGGCTGGTTTTACAACTTAAATGGTGCTAAAAAGAAATAGCACAGGTCATTCAACTTCCTCTCACCTAAAGTGTTACTAAGCACTTTGTAATGTATCCACACCAGCTTCAGTTTAGACTTGCAAGAGTCCCTTCATCAGCTGCCGACACGCAGCTATTTCAGAGGTGAAAAACCAGCCGCTCCCAGACAGAATCAAACAGCATTTAAATGTAAGACTCAAAAGTATCACTCATCCAAGTGAAATAACTACATGCATTTAGACGGG
>VZSC01017217.1:196974-229044 GCA_013398225.1 Steatornis caripensis
CCGCTCCCCTTGTCCCCAGGCTCTCGTGACAATCTATTCAGCTCTGGCTCCAGATGAGCACGGGGACGGTTCGATTTTCAGCTATGCGCAGAAGGTGCCTATTTATCTTGGGGCACCCATTCTGTCAAGCCTGCCTGGAGTAGGGAGGGCGGTGTGCGAGTAGCTCCAGGAGAGAGCCTCTGCGTCGCCGAGCCCATGCAGACTTGTGCCAGAAGAGGCTAAAACAAAAACTGCAGGGAGATAAGGACAGGCTGCGTTGGGGTACTCTAAAGATAAAATTAAAGACTTTTAAAGAAAAAACCCTTTTCTGAAGACTAAGAACCTAAAATCTGAGGCATGCAACTACCCTCTGCCACATGGCACAATGTCCTTAAAATACAGGTATTCTGTGTTAGGAGGGTAGAGGATGGTTATGACTGGTAATTTGGAAGTTGCTCACAGACCATAAGGAAGCAGCAATGTGCAGAGACAGCACTGGGTTCTGCTTCATTTAATATGTTAATCAGGTTGGTGGCTCTCCACCAGGAAAAGCGAAGGCCAGAGAAGAGTATTTAAAAGCGCAAAGAGCAGGTACAGCTTGTTGTTGAAGTCCTGTTTACAGAAAGGATTAGCAGCATCATTTAAACATCTAAATTAATTTATCGAGGTGCGTTTACACTACTCTTCTCATTGCAGTAGCGAATTGCCAGCAGCCCTGCTCCATCAGGAGCTTCACACCCCTCACACTGCTCCAGAAGGCAGGGAGCCATCGCTGCTCTTTTAAGCAGTCCTTCAGCATCAGAGCCACGTCCACCTTTCCATCCTAATTTTATCACATATATTAAGATGTTCAGCAGCATGTATGATTAACAACTCACTTTCCCCTTTTCTGAGCTCTAGCAGAAGCTGCAAGAGGGAAGATGTGTTTTGAGTCACCACGAGCAAACACCAAGCACCAGAAGCGTACAGCACAGCCTGCTCGATTATACCAGCTGATAAAAGTAAACTAGTCTTTTTTCTTCCTATAGCAGAAATAGCCTGCTTTATTACATACATTAGGCAAGAGAGGGAAGAAAAGGGAGAGAAATATTAAGAAAATAATCTCCCTTTTGAGTTGCTGACCAGAAGTAAGGAGGTTCATGTCCAGAGCACAGTTGCTCTTGCCCCAAGCAAATAATGCAATCACTTGTACTTTTAAGCCTCTAGTCAGCACGTAACAAATGCTTAACTTTGGGGCTGGTTGGGGGAAGGGGTACCCGTAACCTTCCACGAGGACAGTTCATGCAAAGCATCATCTCCCTTCCCTCCGTCTGACAAGCTGGAATATTGCCTGGAAACAACCGCGAAAAATTCCGCACAGAGCAAGACAGCCACAAGCAGCTATAGCTCCTGCTCATGTGTTTTGCAGCAGTCATACCCGGAGAAGGGTGGGTCAGTTTGCCCCCCTAGCTTTGCACAGAGTTGCCTGCAGGCAGCAGCAGCTTATGAGCAACCTTCCATCCCTGGGTGCCAGGCTCACTCCCTGCCCATACTCCTGGGCTGTTAAGCCTGTGTTCCCCGCAGTGGGAAAGCAGGTTATCCAGGTACAGACAGCCCCTAAAACTTGGTTACTTACCATTAACTTCTCGATATAAACACCATTTCATCTCCCTGACATTTAACAGGAATGCTAAAATATTTCACCCAAGAAACACCCGACCAAGACTATTACTATATGCTCCACAACTGGCATATTTTCCCTTTTAACTCAGCAAAAGGATCAGGACCTCGCAGTGCTGTATTAATGCCAGCATGAATTTGCCTGTATCAGTGGTAAAAGTGGTATTATTCCAGACACTCTATGCAGTTCTAGTAGGCCAAATTCCAGCCTGGTGCATCAGAACAGAAATCAAGGTTCAATTGGAGCAACAGTATTAATTTGACAGATTGAGGGAAACAGACATAAGCCAGACGCTCAGTCTCGTCCTCCCTGCGAAAAAACTGTGAAAGTTATAAGAATGAAAAAAAGACATTTGAAAGCGAGCATGTAAATATTAGAAATTTTGCCTTCTGGTTTTTCATCATCCTATGTTTGGATGGATCGTGTTCGTAAGATTTTTCTCTGCTAAAATATAGACCTGAAATGTTCTTTTAAAAATAAAGCCGAGACTCACACCTAGCTTGCTCATTGCCTAGCTCTAGATCTTTGAGTTAAACATTGCCTGGCCTTTCTATAAATACGCGTGGTTAGAAGGTTGAAAATCAAGTATTCAGCACTAGCTTCTCAGCAAGTCTAGTAAACAAAAGGAAAGTTTAAGTTGAAATTATGCTGCTTGGTTAATAGCAAGCGGTTACGAGATGATTCAACAGCCTGGGTGAAGTGAAGTCCTGGTGGCAGTGTTTCATCCATTTACTTACAGATCACACATGCACACTCGCACTGTTTGCTGATTATCTCAGCAAAGGTTGACATCCAAGCTTCTCTTGGTTTCCCACCTCCAGTACAAACACTGGTCTTTGTAAATTAAGAGTACGTCAATTAGGCAAGCACCATGAGACACCCAAAGGTGCTGCTGTTCTTATTTGGGGAGAAGTTCTATGAAAAGCATCACTGGAACACAGCATCCTCTTTAACAGGGACACGCAGGAAATTATACATTCTCAGTACTTTCCTTAGTCTTTGACGGACCAGTTGACAAACATTTGCTACCAGCATGAAGCCCAGTCTCACAGAAGTAATTAGCCACCAAATTTTGAAATTTATATTCCCTTTTTGAAGGGAGACAACCAATTTATTTATTTTTAAGTTAGGCTGACAGATCCCGGTGCTTTAGGGAAACTTTAGTGACATAGGAGGTTTTGTACAGCTATTCAAACCAAGAGCAAGTTCCACTATGTTTTCTCTGCAGCTGAATCCAGATTACACAAATGAAGTCCAAAGGGAAGAGCAGACCTGTGCAAAGTTTAGAGCCGAGAAGTAGCAAGGTGCAGCCTACACTCAGAAAGAAGAAAAAAGGTAGTTCAGTGGAGAAAAATGCAAGAAATAGTGAGAGGAGTGAGGATTAGACTCTTGCATTTCATGACAAGGGCCACTTTACAGCTACGTACTCCGGTTCCGTTCACGGCTCACTCATGCTCACCTCCAAGATGCCAAGCAGTAACTTGCTCAGCAAGGAGTCCTACCAAAGGCACAGGTTCTTAACAACCAGTTGCAACTCCCCATGAGTGAAGGTACAAGAACTGGGCCAGACAGCACCCGGGCACAAATAACTTCTGCAAAAGAAGGTATAGACCTACTTTGATCACCGCTGAATTTAGCTCAGGAATTACAGAATAGAGTCATTAAGACCTGCAATCTTATTTACAAGACATTTTTTAGAAAGACAAAGAGACCTGCATGGACAACATAATTACATTTTGGTTAGCATAAGTTAGCAATTTCAGTACAGCCACATTAAGAAAATAGGGTTTTCTTCCCCTCAAAAAGTAGATGCTGCCTGGAACTGCACTTTTATTATATGGGGGAGAAAAACCAGCTAAAATATTGAGATTTAAGGGAAAAAAATAATCATGGGTTTATGTTCACAGGCTCCTGTGAATATTTTCAGCATATTTCACCATATCATTGCACGGTGGGCTCTGTTCATGCTGCCAGAATGGATGTTCCATCATTTCTATAGTGGGCCTGTGTGACATTCATTAAGTGCAGCTACAAAGGGAGAGGGTTAAACAGCGCGGCCTCTTTTCTCTGATTTGGTCATACATCAGCAAGCGCTCCAGGTTAAATGCCCAGAATACCGCAGCAGATGGATAGGGAGAAGGAGAGCGGCAGATACTTCACCCCACACTACTTAACCCAGGGAAATGAGTCTCAGAGTCGGTGTCATGGTAAAATATGGAAGCTCACTCAGATAATGTGCAGTTGAAAATTTTTTTCCCAAGCCTTTACAACTGACTGCACGTTAACGTACCACATACCCCCTTCTGCAAACTGCCAGCTCACTCCAGCAATAGTAGCTGGTTTTGTGTGTAATTTATCTTTATCGACTATCAAATAAGAATTTTAACCCATAGTGCAATCAGTGATGTGAGCCCAAAGCATTACTTTAATCCAATTTCACCCCAAGAGAAGCTGTGCGCTGTTTCAGGGGTGCTCCAGGACCTCCGGGCCTCCCAGTGCCAGGTGCTGTACAAAGTCGGGAACCTGCCCTGGCCCCCCAGAAGCTCCACATCTCACCCAAGATTCCTCTGCACTACTGTCTCATATTTCCAACTGCTGTACTTTCAGGTCTTGATTTTTACGTCAGTGGCTGATTTTAATTCGCAGTCATTCGACAGCTGAAGGTAACGCACATTTTTGGTTGTGCAATGTTCCAGTATTCTGGATTAGCCTGGCTCCACAACTGCATTTGTAAGTAGTTCTGTAAGAACCCAACGCCAGCATCTTTTGGAAAATGCACTATTTTAGGTCCTATCACCAGAATTCTACCATTGTGCAATTTTTGCAATGCATTTGCAAGGCAGGCCACCAGCAGAAAGACAACAGTCATACAGTTCAGGGTCTCAAAGAAAAGAGATCGCTTGAAACACATGCTCACCTGATACTAAGCACACACACTTACACACCTGAGAAGCAAATAAGCTGCTCACAAGACTATCACCAAGTGAACACATGCTTACTGAAGAGCGCGTTATTTCAGAGATCATGAGACTAAGAAACAGAGATCAGAGCTGTATCCTTATGCAGCTTAATGCCAGCTAAAGAACTGGTATGATACGTACACCGTCAGCCCCTGGACCCAGAGGGCCCTCCTGTGTTTTATTCAGTAGTGACTGAAGTGGTTTCATGCTTCCACATAGCTAAGTCTAAAGTTTCACTATCCTAGTTCGCATATAGAAAGGAGGAGTAGGGTGAGAGTGGAGACACACTGCTAAGACGGCAAGAGCAAAGCATTTGTGGTACTGTCTGCTGCAGTTTATTCTGGCCCACACAAGAAAAAAGTAAAAATCAGAATCCAGCTAATCAATGCAAATGAAGACACAATTAACGTGTATGTATTTGGTACACGAGCATACGTGCACATACGACCATAAAGCTACGCCAATAATTTACATTCTGACATGGAGAAACAACTGTTGACTTGTGACCATAGTCCTTCTCCCTTAATAAACATAACAGAAAATCCAGAGCCCTGCAACCACTATTGTGTTTTTTAATATCTCAGAAATAATTGCTAATCAAAGCTTCATGCAGTGGGGCCAGTAGGAAGTGGATACATGTCCTCAACACAAAATTTTCGTGTGAGCCGAAGGAGTGGGAAGATGCAGGGACACCTAATTTCCACCTTGCAATCCAACTCCATCTGATGAAAAAGATTGCCCAGCAGTCAAAAATCAAAGTCACACTGTCCTGGTGAGAGCCGGAACGGTGACAGGTCCTAGCATGCCGGGAGAGCAGGCATGCAAGCAAGTGAAAATTTGGTCTCCACTAGGTGTGGAAAGTCAATGTTATTTGTTTTTAAAGTTATTTTAGCAAACATGTAGTTTTTGTTCTCTTATCAAGACTGATTCAATACACAGGGGTTCTACTATCTTATTAACCTTACCGAGTCTTTTCTGTTTTGTTTTTTTTTGTTTCTTTTTTTTAAATTATTACTGTTCATTAGTGCCATCTCCATCACAAGAAATTCAGTTGGTTTTCCTGAATCTGTGGTGGTTACAGCAGTTCATGATTTGTTTTGTTCTGACAGATGAAAGAAATTTACACAGAAAGAAAATAGTTTAGTGGCAACTCCTTATCACTAAAATATTTAGCATCTAAAAGAATTTTTAAAGCTGAGTAATGCAACACACAATTAACAGCTTGCCTTGCTAATTAGGTAACTCCTTGCTAATGAGGTAGCAATAAGCTGAACAGCAGTCACATAATACGAAGACAAGGTCTTCCCAGGCAGTTTGCTACTTCTGTCAAAACAACTAGTAACACTTCTCCTTCCCAACCAGCTTTTTCCCCCCTGAAGAAGACACCGCTTGGGAAGTGCTGAACGCAACATTAACAGAGAAAGGCTGCTGTCTTCCCTGCCCTACGTCTTGCTTAGCGGTGTCCCAGGAACGCTGGGTAGCGTGACTTCTCAGCCCCAGGGTAGCTCCCAAATCCAAATAAGCCTTGTAGACCAATACAGACCTCACTCACATCCCCAGCCTCACTGGCACAACTCTGCTGGCAGACACAGGGACCGGCGTTATAACAAAATTCAGACAAGCACCTTTGTAACCCAGCCCTTTGTTCTTCCCGCAAGGGCACCTCCCAGCCAGGTTTTTTCTACCGAGAGGAAGATTTAAGCCATACATTTAGGTGTCATCGCATACTTGCTGGACAATGCACAAGATGACTACAGGACTGGCAAACCAGTGTAATAGAAAAGGTGACGTTTGGAGAAGAGAAAGTTCAAGCACATAGACCACATCTTCTGGTCGCTCCCAGATTGGGGTTCAGTCTTAGAATCTGCTTTGTTGCTCCTGATGCATCTCCTCAGCACACAGACAGGGGCACGGAGCCTCCCACAGAGACAAGCAAGCTGCCCACAGATCCTCTCCCACCTCCATTCAGTCGTTGGTGATTATCACTAGCTAATTATACTGCAACAACACAGAAGCTCTGATGCAAAGAGGCACTCCGGGGTGGGAAAAAAAAAAAAGAAGAAACATGTATGTCTCTCTTCCCTCAAACAGAGAACACCAATATAATGACTAGAAAAGGTGGCCCCAGAGATCGAGCTTTTCCATGCTCTTGTCCAAGTGCCTCTCTACCTTCCTTCACTTCTCACTCTCAGTCTCCCTATCACAACAATTTTAACCTTTATACTGTCCAGCCTGCTGTCATGTTTGAGCAAACCATTAATACATCGAGCATGAACTACAGCTGCTCTGCTTAGAGGAGCACTGTCAGAGAACAAGGCAATTCTCATCAGTGCTTAGAAGCATCTTACACTCAGAAGAGCTGATTTCAAGTCAATATTCAGTCTCTCGGAAATAATTGTGTTGAATAAAGGGACATTTGATGGTGACAGTTGGTTGTTTCTTAATGAAAGAGATTTGGAAAATTCAGATAAGCTTAAAATAAAGACCAGGCTTAAGTAAAAGAAACAAAATAGATGCATGCAAGCCTGAATAGTAAGGGCACAAG
The DNA here is from genome assembly GCA_013398225.1 of Steatornis caripensis. NCBI lineage: Eukaryota > Metazoa > Chordata > Aves > Caprimulgiformes > Steatornithidae > Steatornis > Steatornis caripensis. The sequence continues at coordinate 204,119 of VZSC01017217.1, forward strand.
GGGAAAGCAGCCCAAGACGACCACTCGAGCTACAAGAAAGCGCAAGGTTCCTTGCTGGCACTGACAGCTGCATTTTTAACAAGCTTTGTGGCATTTAACTCTCATACATGTATTTTTCTGCCGAGGCTATAAATCTTGTATTGCTATTAAAGCTGGAGATAATTCCAGGACTGAAATGATCTTGAAAAACACATGCTTTAAGACAGAAATGCTGGCACAACTTATTTTTGTGAAAGGTACTGCTAATAATAAAATTAAAGTGAGCGAGGGCTGGAGCTGGACCATTTGTGCCTTCTACTGCCAATACCACGTTTGTGTCGAGGTAGCTTATTTCCATGGAGTACCCAATACAGAATCAATAAAATCAACCTTCAGTGGTGTTGAACTTTGCATTGTGTAACGACAATAACTCAAATTGAATTTTAATTCTTTTAATTATAACGGCGCTCAGAGGCCACATCACAAGAGGATTCTGTTCATCAAGGAAAAGGAAGCCACAACAGCAGCTGGCAAAAGATGTCAACATTAGATATTTGCACAAGCGTATAGAGGTATTCCGGGCTTTATCCTTGACAGAGTAGCCAAAACCCAACTGTCTCTCAGATAAAGGTATGGCTGCACTTTCTTTTCCAGAGGTTCTTTACAAATAATAGCTGTTTTCCACAAAGAAAAAAGATAAACCCTTAAGCTCCATTTATACCATCCTTAAAAAAAAAGGGAGGGAAGGAAAGGTTAGGGGATTAAACTTTGCAGATGCTTTGCATAGCCTGGCTAAAGCTCTGGAAAGACCATCTCAACCTTTGATCCCTTTGGGGAGAGAGGCAGTTATTTGAGCAGGCTTTTTTGGGACACATGCTGTGGACATCTGTGTCGGCAGACCCTAATCAAGGCAGACCCATAGCGCTGGACCAATTTGTGTTCCCGGATTCAGACAAGAATATGAAATTCCTGATGGGATAACTAGCTACCTGTAGGGGCATGGATGAGTTTCCTGGATAGATTGTGAATGAGTGACAGTTTAATCCAGGTTTTTTCCATGTCTGTTTTTAGAGGTTTTTTCTTCTTTAAGTCTAGGAGTCTTTTAAAGAGACAGATGTTCAGAACATTACCCAGAAGTTCGCCAGCTTCAGGAGGAAAATGACTACTTGGTTCATTGCAATTCCATCTCCATTCACAATTTGAAGTAACAAGAGTAAAAAAAAAAATCTTTGAAAATTTCACAGAATTTTGCGTCCAAGGAAGATTGATGCAGAGAATCCTATAATTTTGTTTGCATGTAATCAAACTAGAAATTTGTGGAGAAAAAAGCCTTTGCACACTCCTGTCTCCCCTCGAGGTTCTTGCAGCCTCTACGACAAGGATTTGCAGCTCATTTCAGCATTTGACAGTCACAAGAACTGGAGTGTCTTTTCCTCTGTCTTTGCCCCTTTAGTTGAGCATTTTGTGAAAGTCTCACTGAGAACCTTTCTCTCTTGCCCCTAATCCACTTACAATCGTCTGGAGTCGTCAACAGCGCAAAACTCACCATCCCAGAGACAGCCATAACTAGCAGCCAAACACAGAAGCACAAAGCAACTCATGCTGGTTGGGACATAGCAGTGTAACGAGGAAGCGTGATGGCAGACAGAGGAGGAACAGCCCCTCTGTGTTCACTGCGAGCCATCGGTACTGCTCTGCCAGTGCCCAATCCAGTGCCAGTGCCCCTTGTGCTGTTGCTGGGCTCCACGGAAAAGAGTCTGGCCCCATCCTCTTGACACCCACCCTTTAGATATTTATAAGCATTGATGAGATCCCCCTCTCAGTCTTCTCTTCTCCAGGCTGAACAGACCCAGCTCTCTCAGCCTTTCCTCATAAGAGAGATGCTCCACTCCCCTAATCAACTTTGCTGCCCTCCGCTGAACTCTCTCCGGTAGTTCCCTGTCTCTCTTGTACTGGGGAGCCCAGAACTGGACACAGTACTCCAGACATGGCCCCCCCGGGGCAGAGTAGAGGGGCGTGATCACCTCCCTCGACCTGCTGGCCACGCTTTCCTCAGTGCACCCCAGGACACCCTCGGCCTTCCTGGCCCCAGGGCCATTGCTGGCTCATGGTGACCCTGCTGTCCCCCAGCACTCCCAGGTCCTTCTCCACAGAGCTGCTCCCCAGCAGGTCAGCCCCAACCAGATCATTGATGAATATGTTGAACAGGACTGGACCCAGCACCGACCCCTGGGGAACACCGCTGGTCACAGGCCTCGAAGTAGACTCTGTGCCACTGGTTACAACCCACTGAGCTCTGTCATTCAGCCAGCTCTGGATCCAATAATAATTTATCTGAGAGTGGAGTCCCATTACCAAAACACGTTTTACCTTTGCACACACGAGCGGTCCAACACAAGGTCAGAAAAAGAAAAGCAGAGCACAGGGATAAAAAAAACCCCAAAAACAAGCAAAGAAAAGCCCTACAGATGACCACAACACTTGCTTGGTTTTCTTAGGTCTGTCGCTTATTCTCCAAATTACTGACACAGCAAAAAAACGGGCCAGGAAAGTCCAGCTGTCTCAATAGCACAGACTTAACATGGGGTTTTGGCATGAGGATAAATTTTGCCTTGCATTAACAAGAGCAATAGTAACTGGAGTCTTTGAGAGTCACTGTCAATATTTGCTCCGCTTGTCATTGACAAAAAGCACAAATCCTGTAGCCTGAGTTCCAGTGCATTTCAAACACACTCATCTAGGAGCACTGAAGCAGGCTCTGCTCAGGGTGCTAATGCGATTAGCACCAGCGGGAGACCTGCCCAGGCAGCAGCCCTGATGGGTGAGACGTACTGGGGGAGCAGCAGAGAAGGGAGGGAAGGAGAAAAAAAATCCCACTGCTATCATGTAAAGTGTCATGACTAAAGTGACACCAGGTAGCAGAAGCATCTATTTTATGTTAGAAGTAAATGCTTCATAAAGACAGGTATTCTCCCGAGAGCATCTCTGATATGAGAAACATTTAGCATCTTGCCAGGTACAGTGCTGCACGAACCTTCATAAATTAACCTAGACCCTTGTAGATTATTTTTTACTTCCCTCCCACTCCTGCCTGAGACACCGGCACAGACACGGAGTTCCCAGGATCTGTGCTTCTAAAACCAGTTGTAAACATAGCTCACAGATACTATCATTAGCATGTTATCAGAGTATGCCACTGGATTTTGAAAGTCTTTTCCCAGTTACTTCCTTTCCAGCTTGGACACTGGGCACAGACAGCTCTATTTCCTCAGCACACTACTGAATTTCTCCCCTTATCCCCCTTTAGCAGGAAATAAATGTCAAAAACTTTTACAGCAGGCTATAATACCAGAGGTGTGACTTAAGGTTGCCAAGTTCGTGAACAGGTGGCAGCCTACTTCTCTCACAGGGAAATTACTTCTCCGATTTACTAAATTCACACAGCAAATTGAATGAACTACGTCCACGTTACAAGTCCAATATGGGTCATCATTTCCATTGCTCTCCTCAGCCACTGAGCCACACACGTGTCTTCACTTTAGGGTGAGGAAAAAAGAATGAGGCAACTCACTACCCTGCCACCAAGACAATGATTTGAAAGGAGAACAAGCACAAGACTTAACAAGAAGCAGCTTGATCATCTGTTATTCTCCAGCCTGGTGGTGGTGGCCTTTCTGCACACATTAGTGAGGTACCATGACAGGAGTTTGGAGTATGTAGTGCTACGTGTCTGCATCTTCACACACATACTTTCTTGCTCCACCGTCACTTGTTTTCTCTCCCACTTACAAATTCACATCTGCATAACTGTGTTACTTTCAAGGCAACCTGTCTGAGTCCAGAGAGCCGTCATGTTCCTTTGGTCCCCAAAGCCAGTGTTTAATATAGCCTGGAGCCATTCTAGAAAACACACACAGCCTCAGGGCAGCTGGTACTGGAGTCCCAGTGGGGACCAAGCTCCAGCTGTGCTACGCATGCTAACGCAGCAGGAGAGTCTGTCCCAGACAGCTCAAGATGTGCAAGTAGGTCTGTGATGCGGTCAAATGACTGCAGCTCATGTGGACCACCTGAGCTGGCCTGGGTACCAGTGATTGTTAAAGGCGTTTTCCAGCTGCAGGCATTTCCACCTTCCACAGTCCTGCAGATTTCCATCACGCATCCCCTCACAGTGACACCTAGAACAAAGCTGAACAACTGCATGCTTCTCTGCTATTATTGTATTTAACACAATGCACTATTGCAGGAACGCGTCCCAGCCAGACAAGGAATTTGCAGTCTGGGGACCATCCATCCACAGAAACACCACTTGAACCCCAGATGGGAAGTCCCATTTCATTAGAGCAATCCAGCTGCACCTAATTCAGACAGCAATGAGCTTGCTGTCCGCTTTCTTACATTAATTCTTCCTGAATCCTTCTGCTCCACTCTACATCAAGGGGGGAAAAAAAAAAAAATTATTTCTTTCCTCCAGAGCTAATTCCCATACACTGCAATGGGAGAAATGCAATGTTCTGAGCAATAAGAGCTGGAAAGTGGAATTATTTTCTGCACCATTCAGATGGAAATGAAGCCTAGCCTCAATTCTGCCACCCACCTGGAGCCATGGTATGATCCTATAGATCTTTGGATCAATACTGCATGATAGCTACAAAACTAGAAGGAGGAAAAAGAAGAGGCACAAAATCAAGGAGTGTAAATTTTAACGAAATTAGTTCTGTAAGGGTTCCCCCTTCACTGCCACTTTTTGGAAAAAGGTAGAGCAGTCAGCTGGGGGACAGAGTACAGACAGAGCATTTTGCTTCCTTTAAAAATAGCTGGTGTTTATTCTGAAGGCCATTATCTCTCACCCCAAATAAATGCACGAGATTATGTTGCATGCTTTCTGTTTGACTATATGTGGAGAGAACAAGAGAGTGATACACCCTGTATTATTTCTTAACGATTCACTAAATTGCAGCATCTCCATGGGAGGAGTGGTTTGAACTGCCTCCTGGGTTGCTATCCTCCCAGGCGTTTTGTTATAGGCTACCAGATGAGTATCTGCCCACACAGTAGAGAGATGAACGACAGGGTTTTGTGTTTGTTTGCTGGTAATTTAGGGCTGCCTTGCATCACAGCACGTAGCTGAACATGAAACCGGCAGGGAGAGCTGATGCTCAGAACTGTCATCCTGACTGCCCGATTCCCTGGCTCTCCAGGAACATCTCATTTGTGTCCGAGGGACAGTTATTTCACAGACTCCCAGCACATGAGCTCTACAGAAGCACTGCTTAGAAGCCATCCGAGTCATAAAAGGGAATAAAAATCACATCCCATACGTTTATTTTGAACTCTTAGGGGCTTCCTACCTTGGAAGGTCACCTTGTCACTCTTCTCCAGGGAAGACCCTGGCCCCTACAGTAGAGGTGGCCCAGAGACAGAGACCACTCTGCTGCAGAAGGCTTCCAGCCCCCTAACCTCCAGGCACATCCCCAGAGGCCAGAGAAGAAACAAAACATTAGAGCCCTACAACCCCCTCAACGGCTGCTTTCCAGTGAGCAGAAGTACAAGAAGCCAAACACAGCCATACAGCAAGCTTGCTACGCGTGCCAGGGTCACTATACTGCTACAGCAACATCCTCACCCACCACCACCCATCCACATCCCAGCCCCAAAGAGGAGAGCGGTAACAGCTTACCTTCCTCAGCAGATGAGCTGCGTGCATGGGCCTCACACCAGAGCCTCAGAGCCAAAGTAGCAGCTCTACACATGCTTTCCAAGGCAGGCACCAAGCAGGGAATTGCCCCCCTAGCCTGCAGCAGCCTGGCACAGGCACCACTTTTGCTGCTGGAGAGGAGAGACTGGTCCCCCAGCTCCTCATTTACTTCCCCAGAGCCTTGCTAACCACCCACAGCTGCAGGCCCCCGTGATGGCAAATGCAGGCGGGTGTCTGGGGGGAGGGCAGCCTGGCCTCCCTGGTGCCCTCCCAGCACCTGCTGCCCTGCTCGGTCACAGGCCTCTCGTTTAAGGCTCATCTTCAGGGTTTGGGCTGACACATCAACGGATAACTTGCTACTGGCCACCCAGACGTTGTCTCCCAGCTCAAATCTGAGACCAGCATGGTAAACAGTGCTGGTGTTTATTACCTTCCAAATCACTGATGTCCTTCTACAGAAGTGCAACGCTTCAGTGCAGGGTTGCTTCCTTTTTTTTTCTGTTTAATCCAAAGTTTTGCAAGATCTGATCCTCTCCTTATGCCCTCGCTTCCTGAAGTCCAGTGAATTCAGCTGCATTTTACCTTAAAAAATAGAAAGAAGTCCTTAATCCTCCTACCTGACAGGAAAAGCCAACAGATGAAAATCCCTGAGGTCCGCACTGCAATTCAAAAGAGCCCACAAGATTTTTTTAGCTTTCCGTATTTCCTGAGTTATTTCATGGCTGTGAATGCCCACAGTTAACAACAGTTTAACATGGAGCCCAAATCCTTAACTACTGTACCCAGGACAGCCGCCGCACATTCCACCTCCAGTCAGACCTGATCCCTGATGGTGGGAGCCATGCGGGCAGACCACTGTCTTAAACAGGGCACAGAAGTTCATTCTCCTGGATTTCATTGCAGGTTCCTAATCAAGGGCAGTATTTATAACCCTAGGTTTATTTCTGTGGTGTCTCCAAGCACTTTAGCTAATAGAGATGGACCTTCCAGTACCAGTTTATCTTTTCTCCTTTATGCCAATATTTAATGCCTTCTTTCATCCACTTCAGTCATGAATAGTCTGGTTTTGTATGATTAGGGTTATGAACAGCTCAGTACTTGTACAGTGGAACATTAGGGCAGGGATATAGATGCCCACAAGACAGAGATAAGGATTCATGAAAGAGGGGACTGGGCTGATTCGGGAGAAACGCGTTTAAAAATGCATTAGTGAAGAGTAACCGAATGAAAATACTTGATGAATATTTTAAGTGGCCAAATATTAAAAGTGTGTGTGTGTATATATATATTCACGAAATGAAAGGTACTGGTTTTAATGTCCAACCAATCTTTATTTTGCATCACTGATGGGATTTATCTGAATTTGAGGCATGAGTCTGCAAGGTGCTGAGCCTGCTGGCCCAGGTTTAGAAAAGCTTTGAAGCGCTGATTTCAGAGCAGGTTTATTCGTATGAGGGAAGTACAGGATAAAGTACAGGATACCCTGAGCTGTTTTGTGGGGACAGTCTGCCACGACCCGCCTCTCCCAGCACTGAACACTTCAGGTGAAGACAAAGACTGGAATACTGTAGCAATCAGTGTTTTACATGGAAAAAATAGAGAACTTTGAAAGTTTACCCATGGTCTCCCCATCTGTAGATGTAAAAGAAAAAGCAATGTTTTCAGAGACTCCTGGGAAGCTTATGATTTCAAGTGACCAACAACCAGGACTTACAGTATGAGTCCAGGCTCCTCAGTGCCTCATGATTAGATAAAGCCTCATAAGTTCCCATTTCTGTAAGATACATACAATATTACTTCCAAAAAAAGGTTCTCTAGAAAAGCCAGAAACCAACAAAACTCCTTAAAAAAATCTGTCACATCCCATTGAAATAATCCTGAAACACTCAAATTAAGAACAAGGTCTTTTTATACTCCTACGCACATGTGCATACATGGAGATGGATAAAGCACTTTCCCTAAGATGACAAGAATTTTACAGGACAGTTCAAAAAGGCTATAAAAAAGTCACCACATCTCATTAAATCCNACTCCTACACACATGTGCATACATGGAGATGGATAAAGCACTTTCCCTAAGATGACAACAATTTTACAGGACAGTTCAAAAAGGCTATAAAAAAGTCACCACATCTCATTAAATCCCACAGCATTTTTCGTAAGAGTTTGTAACGCCTTTCAGAGGTTTCAGCATTACTACCTAAAAGGACAGAGTATTATCCCCTGTTACTAAAACAACCCAAAAGTAGGAGGAGGTTAGGTACTGCAAGGACCCAGCCCTGAGTGCACATCAGTCAAAATTTAAAAATGAACAATTACATGCGCTTTGATTCCACATCCTGAGGTCTTCAATTCTTTGCAGGACAGCACTTAAGCACACATGAAGATCCTGGGAAGTCCTAACAGAATGGGCGCGTAACAGAGCGATGCGATAGATGACCACATTTCTGCACGGTTGTTTGGATGACCAGCTTCCTGTTGGAATGCGTATTTTAAAGCAGGGCATAAATCATAACATTATAAAATTAAGAAATGTTTCAGAGACCTTGCAGTCTTGGATCTTTTTAAATATCTTAGACGCAAAAAAATACAGGTTGATTCACAGATGTTTTGTTATCGGAAAGGGAAATACTTGTCGTCACTGACCATGCACCTCTGAGAAGTTACTTCCTCACACAACGGCCACGTGGCTGCACACAGCTTCAGAGCAGCCACAGGGACCTGTCTGTACCTGGCACTCACGTCACTGCTGACAGCGTGAAAGAAAATCCACGGGGCATCTCCTACCCGAGTCACACATTGACTCCTCGCAACACTCAATCGCGTTTTTGCTAAATACCCGCACCAAAGAAACCCCAACGAGCTCCAGTCAGCAGATCTATCGCTAACTGCAATGCTTCCTCCACCCACCGACAAGACCGACAAGCTCATTACCAAAAGCTTATAAGGCTTCTACAGGCTCAAAACATCTCACAAATGCTTTTAATTAGTTTTTCCAGCCTGTGGGATGAGTAAACACACTATTGTTGATGCTGTCAGCTGTTTGATCCAAGCCCCAGACCTCTTTCAGTTTCACTCAGAAATACTTTGACCTCTGTCAAAAAATCATCGACAATAAGGTCTCTCCAAGTAAATGTCTGCAGCCGCAACAAAAGACGAGGTAATGGTATGCCTGCTATGCATACAAGAGGCACAATACTGGCTTAGAGTTCTATGGTAATTTCTTCAGATACAGTATCAAGCTTTGGTAACTTTCTAACTGCTGAATTACTGTAATACTTCTTACAAGAAATCCTGAAATCTAGGTTCCTTAGGTATATTTTGTACCTCGCAAAAAGATAAATATTTATTTATTTATCACTAATGTACTCAAAGGAAAGGGTGGCCAGCAGTCTGTGAAATTATTGTTTGCTCCTAAATGTAGTTACCACAGCTGAGGACTTAATACTTGGCTAATGCCTGCGATCCTTATTAACATAAATATTGTAACAGTCAGGCGGGATGGAAGTCATACTTGAGATAAGATCTTGTCTGTTCCTGGTGATATGATCTCAACACTAGTCAATTAAAACTGCTGGCGTATTTCGTAATCATTGTCATATCAAATTACCGCACTGATGCATACGTTAAGTAGCAAAAGTTATTACATTACCGCGTGGGGCGAAAGAAGGGCTAAAAGAACATTGCAGTGCCAGTAGTTTATGGAGACATAAAAATTACTGTGGACAGCGTTATAGTTATTCCAAGGACCACTATAATTGTATAATAATTCTGTTTACACTTGTCCATCCTATTTTTCTTATAGGAAGTTACACATGAAATGATTCTACAGGACTCTTGAAGGGACTAAGATATAAACCCTGGGAGATTGTTTTTCCTTACTTTTACCACTGGCACTTCACAATGTACTCTTCTTTGCAGAGGCTGACTTTGGGTAGTCAATATAACATATTCCTATAACGCTGACAGTAGGATTGGTAGGGTAATTTGCAGAGGTTTTGTGGATCTGCAAATTGAGAATCAGCCCTTGGAGGATTAAGGTTTCAAATTTAATTTTACGCTAATTCTAGGCATTTTTTGAAGAACGACAAGCTTGGCTTTACTACCTCGTATACAACGTTATTTACTTCTCCTCGGGCTCTTTTTATTGTTTTAGGAGGATACCAAGCTAATGTAACACTGCCCTAACTGCTTAGCTGCATCGAGCGAGGCCGTTTGCATGCGGCGTGTCTGACAATTAAGTGCTACACCGCAGAGTCCATCTGCAAGTAAGCCAGCATTCGGCATTAAGAAGTGACGAGGCCTGATTCTGCTCCTCTCTTGCTGGTGAACGTCAGTAGCAGTTAAAGCACGTACGATGCAAAAGGCGTGCAGGTTCCCATCGAAAGATCCCTTTCAAAAAGATCTGCCATTCCTGTCAATCAATTCCTTTTCATGACGCCTGGATTGTTCTCTTGTGTCAGCAGTATTAGTAGTTTACATTTTTAACTGGAAATATCTCCTGGAAAACCTGACCAACGTCAGGGCGCCGCTGTGAGAAACACTGCGCAAGCACAAAGTTAGAGAAAGTTCTTGCCACAAAAATCTCCAGTCTGAAATCTCAATAATGTCAAGTGCCAAGACCATACACAGTACACATAATCTTATTTGCTGAAATAAATTGCAGATTGTTATTTTTTTTTAAGATGCAAAAAAAAAAAAAGAAAAAAAATTGGACAGCACTTGTAGAAATGAGTAAGGTTTCACCTGGTGATAAAGGTAGTTATGCTCCAGTAATGAGGAGAAAGGGAACTTGCTATCAAGAATTAATGAGATCACAAAGAACAGGCAGGGGAAGTGAACGTTTTTAAAATGTCCCTGCTGAACACCAGGAATAATAGAGTGAGAAAAAATGGAGTAGATCCCTGTGGTAAAAACTATTAGAGGCGGCGAATTATAAAACTATTAACCAGAATGTAACTCCCAATTAAAAGATGATTTAACACTGGAATCTGATGGATGAATTTTGATTAAATGGAGAACTATTAGGAGCCCTGGGAAATGGACTTCTCCTGCCAGTTCTAAAAGTTAAAAGGCAGTTTGATATAAAAATTTATAAATTAAGGTTAATTACTTTAAATAACATGGCTGGAAGCAATAAAAAGAAATTTATACTATTCTCTGGAGTTTTAGGAAAATAATATAGATATCCGCACCTCTCAATGGAAAATCGAATTAGCGTCCCCAAGTACAGGTCGACAAAGACAAAGGCAAAATAAACTGGCTGACAAAGGGGCTGCATGGGAAGCTGAAGGACTCATAGCCTTTGATCTGCCAGAAAACTCCTTGTCCGCTGCCGCAGGGACTCTCGTCTCAGGGTTTTTGTGCAAAGGAGCAGGGCTTCTTCACTTCAGCCTTTGAAACCCACAGTGAGCACGCTGCAAACCAAACGATGGATGCTGAGGACGTCCAAAGAGGCAGGCCGATCCTCCTGCCCTTGAGGAAAGGTTTGGCTCTGCAAGCAGGTAGGCAAAAATTGATATCAGGTAACCAAATCCGTGATAGCAATGGGAGGGGACACAGTAGCCCAAAGCAAGGTCAAACCGTCCTTCTTTTAAGGACTCCTCATTGTTACTTATAAACCTTTAAATATTGTAAGAAATTATTCAGCCTAGGCAGGGAACGGGCTTGTCCAGGGAGGTGTTGTGGGTTATTCAGAAACGCTGTAGGGATGGTTTTCAGAAACACAGGGTGTGATTCAGAGCCGGAGAGCGAGCACTGCCCAGCTCCCAGGGAGCACGGGTGCCCGCTGCAGCCAGAGAGCTCTCAGATGCAGGACAGGGAAGCTCAGCGGGAGATGGGTTACATTATTACACTATACCACTTCTTATGGAATACACTTTAACGTAGAGAAAGAAGAGTGTTTGGAGGGTAAGGCACTCGTTCAGCCTGGATTCCCTTTCTCCTTTCAAGTGGATCCCATGGAGGAGGTGGGGACTGAGGGAGAAAAGCATGTGCCTGTGTCACTCCACATTAACTGCCTGGACTGGACCGTTCCACGGGGAAATAGAGCAGAAGGCAGCAGAAGAGGAGAAGGTTTCTCCTGTTACAGCCTCCTGGGGCTTTTATCAGGCAGCCATTGCCAAAGAGGGTCACAGAGGAGGCAGAAAGCCTGGAAGGTTTCCACAGATCCCAAAGAATTCCCAGGAAGCTGGAATCGTTCTAAGGAGACGTTCTCCACTAATAGAAATGTCTCCTTGCCCCCCGGCTCCACGCTGGCTCCAGCTCCTGTTCTGCTACCTACCAAACCCAAAGGAAGGGGCAGATCTCTGCAGGCTGCCCTTGAGAGTCTGAGCCAGACCCCAGATGTTTTCTGTCCCTCCCCTCCACGAACACCTGGCTCTGGGGAAGGCCGAGGTGAAGGAAGCAATCACGCATCCCACATTCTGCTGCTCATCCGACTGGATGCATGCCCTGCTGATTGCTTGTTGCTTGGAGGTTGGATCCCTTCCATGCCATCTGAATAACTGTGTGGTTGGGTACCCACCAAATTCTCCCTTCCCCAGCTTCCACTCTCCTGCTGCCCAGTGCACCTCTGCACGCCTGCGTCTGTCCTTTCACACACAAACACCCTGTTCTGGCCTCCTCCTGTCACCTTCCTCCCTTGGAGTCCCCCTCAGGGTGATTCTGTGCCCGCTCACTCTGATCTAAACCCGGGATACCCCCACTGGCGTACAGAGCAACCCATCGTGCTCTCACATACCACTCTGTTCCACACCATGATCAGAAAACCTCTCTGCTGAGTGAGCAGTTTTTTCCAGTTTTCAGTCCCTTTGAGCACTGACCCTTGAGATTCCCAAGTCCTCCCTACCCGCTTCCCCACACTGCTTCAGAGTCACCCCACGCCCCCCGTTCTTTGTCTTACAGGCTTCCCTGCCCCAGCCAGGGTAAGTGCAGTGCTGCTCCTTTAAGGCTCGGTGCCTGTAAGTGATTACTCTTGGCTATCACTTTTTCTATATCAGACATGTCATGGTGAAGAATCTTCAACCTTGACTCTTACAGCTGCCCTAATTATAGGACATATTTTTGGTGCTGTGTCTTTATTCCTTTCCGTGCTGGCACTCTGACCCCAGTGCTTCCTCCGTCGCGCTTGTGTTAACAAGGTTGTCCATTCTACAGTTTCCTCACCCTGATTTGTAACTCGAAATTACCATATCTGGCTTTCACTCACTGACAACCGTCACTTTAAATAGGCCTTTTAAAGTTAATACGATGTCCATTCTAAAGTGGAGTATTACTTTTCAGTGATGTTAAATGAGCAATTTAAGGAGCTATAGGCTTTTCTTATAAGAAAAATTAAATTTTATCTGGCACTTAATTTATGAATAGGGCTAACCCTAAACAAATCTGTCATAAGCTGCTGCCATCCCTAAAAAAAATAATAATACAAGAATAACTCTAGTTAATGGTGGTAAAATACAGAAGAAATATACGAATTATTCATAAAAGCATGTCTAGCTCACACTTTTTAGAACCTCAGGTACATGCTGCAGCAGGAATACACTCCCTTTTAGGTCTCATCCAGGGGACCTAGTGGATCAGTGGCCAGGAGGGACAATATCGGTGACTCGGAAATGTTCGATCACTGCTCTCGTGCTATCAGTGGTGCCTCAGCAAGTAAAACAGTTTTTTACTCGCTAGTTCACACTGTCTCAGGGAACGATATTTAGACTAATGCATATATTTTTTTCTGACACGGATGGAGTTCAGCTACTGCTGGAAAGGGCTTTGTCCCATTCCTTCCACCCACAGACGACCAGTGAGGAGCCTGCCCGGCTTTCCCCCAAACAAAGCAGGGCTTCACAGCCTGCTGAAAAGGAAGGGGATAATGATTCTCTGATGAAATCAGGGGAGCAGGAGCTGAGAGACCTGGCCTGTGTCCATGGTTTATCACTCACGCCATGCGCTCTGACCAGGGTTTTCAGAGCAATGCATGGGTGCTTGATCTCTTCTGAAAGCCTCAGCTTCCATCCCTCCGCCTCCCACCATTGCCTAAGCAAGGCTATCAATCTCCCCACTTCTCACTGAGTTGCGAGACTAAAGTCCCTCCTGTTCGGCAAATGATTTGAGAACAAACCTCCCTCCTTGCAGCCAGCTCAAGCAGCTCGAACCTGCCTGAGATTTCAGTGTTCATGTGGGATCAGCATGCTGGCCCTAATGTTTTTCCCCTGGCTTCTGAAAGGTCAGAACAGCAGTATATTGAATCTCTAAACATACTGATCACACAGCTCTGCTAACTCACTAGAATCCATTAATATCCAAGATACTAGAAGGGAAAGGGAAAAAACCCTTCCTCCATGAACTTAAATCAATTAGCTGGGACTAAAAAATGTAGATTCTTGTGGAAGAATAAAAAATGGAAAACACCAGGCCTCATTATCCTGTCCCTGAAGTGCCAGAGGGTAAAATTATCTTTCATGATGATGTTCTACATTGATTAGTCAAACACGTAGGAAATCATATTAAAGATTTGACACCTGATGTGGGATCAAGAGCTGTGTGCCACAATAGCACATGCAAATGTTGTGGTGAAGCACTATGTGCTTTGGCCAAAGCAAAGGAAGACAAGAGAGTGTGGAAATATGATGGGAAAAAGAAAACTTGGAAAAATCCCTGTGGAAGAATCTTGTAGGTTTTAATGCTCAGTTCAACAAAAAAAAAAACCCAACTGTTTCCACAGAAGGTACTTCAAGAAGCTATATAATAATTTCCAGATCATTTCTTTGCTTTTTCTTAATTATCCTGTAGAACCCTGTACCCAGAAGCTGATTAGATGCATTCAGGTTCAATAGGCAGAGTAAATTCAAGACAGCCATATCAAGCACTCTCAAAGAGACATGCTATCAAGGTTTATAGTTCTGCAGTGACCTCACTGTAGATTCAATAAAAAAATAGATAAAGCTAGAATTAATGGAAAGAATTATTGCCCTGAAACGGGAGAGTAAGATCTACAGGTGGACTGAACTGACATAACTCACTCAACTTCAGAGAAGCCACAGTGACTTACACCACCTGAGACCAGGCTCTTGTAGTCACCCAAAGAGCAGGACAGAAAAGGCTGATCAGATCGAAGGGTGAAATCCTGGCCTTGCTGGAATGCAGAGAGAAGACTCCATGATCCCTACATCGGCAGACACCTTCGCACCGAGCATCTGCCTGCTCCAGAGCTGCAAAAGGATCATAAATCAAAACATGCAGCGCTTGTCTCCTGAGGACCTTCAGCACCATGGTACAAAAAGAGCTTTGTCTTCAGCATCAGCCGGGTACACGTCGGAGGGAAATCAACCCCTGTGTGGACAGAAGCCATTTCACTGAACTCCACAGTTACTACAAAATCCTGAACCAGGAACAGGAAAGAAACAACTTTTAGCTATTTAAGTAGCGCCACTACCATAGTGAGAGATCTTACCTGAATCAAGGCCAGAGACACAGCATTGCTACAAGAATCTGCTGTTTAATATTAAAGCCTTGCAAACCAAGCAGCCTGCAAGAGTGGCTTTTCTCATGACTCTTTACTGGTGGTGAGGATCATAATGTGCGTCTCTACGATCAAAACGCCGACTGCCTTCAAAAGCAGATGAACTATTAGAGGAAAATATTGTATAAAATCACTATAGGCCTACGCTGTTAGTGACAACCAGCAGCAGCAGCCCTGGGATCTTCCAGCACTTCAGGGCTATTTTCTACGTCAGTGTTAAGTAAATTCTATGGCATGGATAACCTAAATTATTTGGCAGATTAGACTGCAGGAAGCATAGCAAACATTACTTAAAGCGTTTTTAAAACTGCTGTACAAAGTGCACTATAGCGATAAAGTAGAGTAATACCTAATTAACAGGCACAAAACCCCCTACAGTTAAATAATTTTAACCCCTTCTTTACCACTGATTCTTAAGGATGGTGTGACTAGAACACATACTGCAATCAGCTAAGCAGAAAAACATGTTTGTTGTAAGGTGAGGCTGCCAGGAGTGCAAGTCTGTAAGAAGAGAACTGCCCACAAACAGAGTGAGGGACTGAGGATTCCTCATTCAAAATTATGTTTTTCCTCTCACTACTTCAATGCTGACATCACTGCCAACTCATCCAGCTCTCTTAGCACTGAGCTCCTTACCTCAAGTTCTCGTTCCCTGTTTATTTCTATTGCCTTGTGAATATGAACATTTTTCTCCCTTCTGGACTACAGGAACCAAGAATTTTCACAGTAGGGCAAGACTCTGAACAGGGTATGTCCCNCTTACCTCAAGTTTTCGTTCCCTGTTTGTTTCTATTGCCTTGTGAATATGAACATTTTTCTCCCTTCTGGACTACAGGAACCAAGAATTTTCACAGTAGGGCAAGACTCTGAACAGGGTATGTCCCATTGCTTCATCCGATACATGCTCTCTACTTCTTCCCACCACCCTATCATACTCTGCCTCCACGTTGTTGTTCCAAAACATAAAGGCACGTGCTTGATGTATGGCCCACCCAGCCACCGAAGGTCCATGCTGCCTATAGCAGGGTTCTCTCACCCATGCACTCTCAGTTCTGTCTGTTGTTCTTTCAAAAAGGACTCTCCCTTTCTTCTCTGGCTTTACTTTCATCTCATATTTGGGATTTAGACCCAGCAATGACCATCAGAGTCCCTGGGCAGATTTCTGTGCAGACGCGGGGCAAGGAGCAGAACAGTTTTCACGATGCTTTACGACCCCACGCGGCTGTATTCAGACTGGAACAATTGAACTCCAAACTGAGCAATTGAACTCACATCAAAATTGCTGCTGACAGTGTAACTAAATAAAAGACCTACTTTTCCAGTCCCTGAGGCCAATACAAGAAACAGTGGTGAAGACATGGATATTTTTCATCCATTTGGCTGCAGTGATCACTATTAAATTTGGACATAAACCTCAAAAGACCCATGTAGTGTCACCAAAAATCCTGGAGTGGCCTGTCAGATGGCAGTAAATCACTCAGAAATGACTTTATGGGTGGAATCATAAATTGATTTTGGAGCAAAAGTCTTACGGAAAGTCACTGTGTTCTAGGACGAAGGAAAGTTTTTATGTCTCCTCTTCCTCCCTTTTTTCGTCTCAGTCCAGACCACCCACCCCATCCCACCAACAAACTAAGCAGGTTTGAGCACCCAATTTAAAACATTTGGGGAAACGTTGTCCAGTTTGTCTGCATTTGCAGATGGACAGCACGTACACCGAAGACCATGACCTCCTCATGATGCTCCTGTCACCCCAGAGCCAGGGTGACCTAATGGTGTGAGAAAAGCAGGTTAAATCTGCGGAAGATTATTTTATGGGCACAAAGTTACAGAGAACCACTGACAAGAAGCCAATACAGCTGATGCACTTTCCTGGACTTTTTAGGCAAATGGTCAGCACAATATAGTCCCACTGGCAGCTCCATGAGTAGCGGGGGAGCAGGAGGCAAGTACAATATCCATATATTCACAGGTACCTCTAATGTACACAAAAATACATAATAAGCATCAGCAGTCTTCATTAGAGTGCAACCAAGAATTATGGAGATCCTAACCTTGCAAGCCAAATAAATTATTGCCAGAGGATTATTATGTATTCTAACAATATCTAATGTACCTCTTTGTCTCTCATAAATTACAGGGCATCCTCTGACTCCTAGAATACACTCTGTGTCATGCACAGCCACTATATAGTCTTTCTTTTCTCTAAATACACACAATAGAAACTCTAATCAGCATGATCTTGCATAGAGATTTTAATAGCCGAGAAAAACGTACTTGTAGTCACACGTTCACTGGCCTGGTGTAACTATTTCAATTACCAAAGCAAATGACCACAATTTAAATGTGCTGATAAAGGGGAAGCTCGTTTGCAGTGTGTATGTAAGAATATCATTATTAGCTACCCACACACTCCTGTTCACAGTTCCACAGGAATTTTACCATCGTACAAAGTGTCTCCACCTTGTGTAGGCTATAGTAGAGTCTCCATGATCGTTTGACTTTCTGCCTTTCAGTCAAAAAATTGCCAATAACACCTGCTTCTGCCCAGACTTAGCCAATGGGGACTTAACGATGACTCCCAATAGTGAGTCATCAAACTCCATTCACTCCAGCAACCAAAAAAAAAAAAATCCCTTGTATTTTAACACCTTCCACTCAGAACCGATTAGAAATGACACCTAGCAAATCTTAGGCCCTAGCAGTCTGTGTGCATCAGCACCAGCTAAGCTAGCTGATTTACATCAATAAACAGCTGGCCCTCAGGTGATCCTGAAATGAGCTGAACTTGGTGCATTTGCCCTTCTTTGCTGAGTGCTTTTGTCCACATGCAGGCAGCACTGGAATTGGCTGACTATTGTTTTCCAGCAGATTTATCCAGACATTGGATATCTGCTTCAAGATTTTTAAACGTCTGGATATACCAGAAAGCACCACAGGGTTAGAAAGTTCTGTACCACAGAACCAGCTCTTTTATCATCCACTTCTGCGGGGAAAGACATGAAAAATACATTTGGTTGCGTGCTGCATTAAAACTGCAAAGAAAGCTAAAATTACTTTTAAACATCCCATTCCATTTACAAGGCCTCAAGAACAATTGTTTTGCATTATTCTCTCAAATTCTTTCTGTTTCAGGTTTCTTTTACTTCTTAGACTGTCACATGCACAAACACACACATTCCCACCCTCGTTTAATATGAAGAGTCCAAGAAGGATATTGTGCGTAAGGCTTCATGGGCTGTATTTTTAATATATACTAACAAGATGACGGATACCCTGAGTAGGCTGGTCAGGTAAAGCAAACGAAGACAAGAAATATTCTCAGGGTGTTATTGATTAACTGTTTTTCAGAACAGAGGGAATCATTTTTAACTGGTTTAAACTATGATGGACTCAAGTGGAAAATGCAAGGAGAGTTAGCAAGGAGCATAATTGACTGGGCATGGAACTAAGTAACCTCTCAGCACGCTGGAAGTGGTGGAGCGAGGGGGGTTACAGCCGGGGCTGCTCCGGACCCAGAGCCCTTTCTTCCCAAAGTGAACTCTGCCAGCAGCCAAAGACGACAACGACAACAAGTAAAGCGAGGGGGGAAAAAGGCAGGGGGGGTGCGCAGAAAAAAGGTCCAGCCACTCAGTTACATGATCTAAATTCTAATCAAACATCATTTAAAGCATGTTTTATTTCAGCCTCTGGAGAGATAGTCCCTCCTGACTCCTCACCATGGCAACCGGTGTCTCATTTCAGAAGTGTCATGCCACATTATCATCTTGCCGGCTCACACACTCCTGCCTGACAAGTTCTCTCTGCCCCTTGTGACAACCGTTCCAGGCTTATGCTGTTTATTTTTGGTGTCAGGCTGGCCCTGGCAGATTGAAAGGCAACCTCAACCCCTTGAACAACAAGCACCACACCCCACTTGGTGATAAGAGATGATTTGAAAAGATATTTGCTTACATGTGTATAAGCAATTTGCTGTACGATGAAGCCCCGGCGTGTCTGTGCGAATGCACGCATATGTATATGTGTGCAAAGGGGAAGGAAACAGAGAAGCGTAACGTTTCGTGAGAAAGCAAACAATTCATTTCAGATCCCAGGTAGTAGATTTCAATCATCAGATCCTGTTATCCATACAGAACAATATGAAATATAGGCCAAAAAGGCATCATAGTACTCTCTCCTAAGAGACATGAATGCAAAGCTAGACATTGTCTCTGCAAAATACCCTCACTGTGTCCCTGCAGAGTGCTGCGAGATACAGCAGCAAAGGCCCTCCACAGAAGGAATGGGGACAAAACATAATATTAATTTGCTAAAGGAACACACTAGAGAGACACTTTGAACGAGGTTCATCTCTGCTATCGTGGTGTCAATTTGGAGCAACATCACTACCATCAATGAATTACTGGGG
The DNA here is from genome assembly GCA_013398225.1 of Steatornis caripensis. Taxonomy (NCBI): domain Eukaryota; kingdom Metazoa; phylum Chordata; class Aves; order Caprimulgiformes; family Steatornithidae; genus Steatornis; species Steatornis caripensis. The sequence continues at coordinate 223,718 of VZSC01017217.1, forward strand.
ATCATCTGCAATTGGAATTACAGAATCTCCACTCATATTCAAGTAACGGATTCTGTTCATCACAGCCAAGACTTCCTTTTAACTATGTGTTTTGTACAGCCTCTACATAGGTAGGGCTGAGTCTACAGCTGGGCTTCTTGGTGTAAGCACAATAATAATGCTGATACTAATTATAAAAGTATGTATTACATTTACTTTTAATGGAAAACATAAGAAAATAGCAGCATCTTTTACATTCATTTGACTGCTGAGCAAGTGGCAGTAAAGCAGTGCTTCTTTCCGTTCAAGAGACCCAGAATTAGAAACAGTTTCCTACCTTTCCATCCAAGTAGGTAGAGAACAAGATGTTCTTGGATTAATTGTTCTGTTGTTACCTATCATTAAGCCAGGAGGGATATGATGTCTAGGTAGCAACACCACAAAGAAGAAACGAAGAAACAGGTGTTGGCAGTAAAGACGTCAGCACAGATTTCATATTTACTACCCAGATGAGTTTCTCTAGCCCATGAGAGAAGATGGGTGAGGATCCACGCACTAAATGAAGGGAACGTCCCCCTCAGCTGAAACGGCAGGAGTCATGGCAAGTGATTTTTTTCACACAAGCTGCAACTATGCTGAGACAGTTAGAATCTTGGTCTTATGTTAATCAGTAACTGATTTCCCAATTATCAATTTAATGGACAATCATCAATTTCAATATTGCTAACCAAATTAATTGAATGTCATTTTCACAATAGCCACACAAACCCAGCAGAATATCTGACTGTGATGGGTCACTCAATACTGTCACAGTCACCAGCAACATCATTATCATAACATTTTTCCACCCGAGAGCCAAAAGAGTAACTTACAACACTGAAAAGTCAGCCAGTTGTTTGGGAACATTTTACTTAAAAGGAGAAAAGCAGCATTAAATGCAATATGTGTGATAAAGGACTTACGTATTTCAGATCATCTACAGACACTGGAGTTCCCAGCCACACATTTCATGGAAAGAACAGAGCATCGTCCCCTGATAAGCAGCCAAAAAGGACTGATTTCTGGAAACTTCATTGTGATATGTTTACACAAGTGATAAGGAAGCTGGTTACTGACAATGTGCCACAAATACAATTGCTGCGGTCCTCTCTTTTTCCTGCTTAACATGGGTCATCAAACCTCCGTACCAATTTCTCTGTGTCTATGTCTATCCCAACAGACAGGAGAACTCTTCTAGCAAAGATCACCAGGCTGTGAATAATATCTACAGAGCTGTTGATGGAAAGACTGATCCTAAAGTCAATCCATATGATGGGACAGTATAAAAAGAAAAAGGTCTTGAACCACATCTGTTCAAGACAGCCAACACACAGACACAAAATGATGGTCTCTAAGAGACACAGCAGCTGGACAGTGACCGTGGTGAGAACGGCCCCACTAGCACCAAGTGGGAGGATACCAAATGCAGGGTTCATAACTACTTTTGGCAGCCATGAGTGTTTCGGGTAAAGCTGGTATCAGCCGTGCCTCACAATTTGTTCTCACCTTTTCCAAGTTGTGTGGTGAGAAGGGAGCCCATGGTGGAAGAAACAAAGACTGGAGAAGGTTGGAAGAGTCCGAAGCCTGGAACAGCACTGCAAAACAAGGTTCAAGAGCATTTAAAAGATGGCTGCAAGACTTTTCAAAGTGAGATAGCCCAAAGCAGAGCTCCTCCATCACACACGCATCACTGGGGATATAAACAAATAGCACACGCAATTTGTGGACGATCTCTTGCCTCTACCAAAGGCTATGAAATCCATCTACGTAACCCAAAGACTGAATGTCAGCTGGAGCTGGGGTGAAAATTCTCTTGAAAAAGTGAGACATGCCAACATCAAATAACTACACGCCTACAGTTGTGCGTTTAGTTTAGGTTACAGGCGTATCTCCACACACTGCTTTGGCCCTGGGAAAGACATGTGAGTGTGGTTTACCATGGAGTTTACGTGGGTCACAACACAAACAAAACTTAACTCCGTTATCTCAGAGAAAGAATCATAAACTGGACAAAACCACACAATTAACTCAGATGCAATCTCTGATTAAACAAGGAGCTAATTGGAAAACAGCTTTTGTTAAAAACAAACAAACAAAGCAATATGTTCATTTAATTTTTAATCCATTTTCTGGTAACTGTACCATAGAAAGACAGAGGCTTACAATAGCAAGGCATCTGTAAACAAAATACGATCATCCCAAGACACACTAACGGCATTTTACAGAGTTTGTAGGAGTAGAGCATGTACATTTTTAAAACCATAAAATGAGGAGAATTAACATTGATTACAGAGCAGCGATGAAACTCCAGAGTGGCAAGTCCCATAAAAACCTATAAACACAGCAAATGCTATAGGAGGCCTTTCCCGAAAAGAGAAAAGGAAGACAAGGGGAATATTTCACAATGCAGAAACAGCACCCAGGGAACGAAGGAAGGAAGTGATGCCTGTGCGGCTGTACGAACCATGGGCTCAATTCTGCCCCCAGCTGCACACCTGCAACACCTCATCAGCTAAGATTTCTCAATTTCCATATCCAACGCATGTACCTAGGCGTACATGCGTGTACCTAGAGGCAGAATTTAACTTACTCCCTCAAACAGCGCACAGCTAACAGAAATGGACACCCATCGCAGCAAAACATCCCGTTGCCCAGCCACCTTGCTTTATAGGAAATACACTATATATATGCAAATCAGCAGTCTTTTTTTTTTTTTCTGAAAGTGCCTGGGTACTTCTATTCACAACCGATGTGCAATCAGGTACAAAAATACGTATACACATGCATGTGCTGCTACTACCACGTAGCCCAGCGTGGGAGACTTCCATTCCCAAATGCCCCAGTGAGTATGTGCCCACCTCTTCACAGGTGCAAAGAACCCAGCTTGCACACGGACTGCAGTGCCGAACTGTTGAAAGAGAACTCATGTTGCCTACACGGTCCATCTATACGTCTCCGCCCACAAGTCTTCCTTGTACCAGTGCATGCTTTCTATACTCCGTTAAAGCAAATCACTGGTGGTCTTCAGCAAACGAGTGTCCCACGAAAGGACTCAAAGGCTGGCAGGAATTCAGCTTTGGCAAGCAAATCCCATATTTTTGTCTTATATTTGCAGTTGCTCAGGCATATCTATATATCCATCCGTATACCCATCTTGATAAAAACCTAACTGCAACAAAATAAATAGTAATAACAATTCTGATGTTTCTCTGTTTCTGGTATTCTCCCCCAGAAAGCGGGTAATAAAACAGCAAGCTCTCTAAAGTAGACATTACCCATCCAGGCCATGCAAACAAACACTTCACCATTTTATAATCTCACACGTCAAATGAACATCATCAGTCCCTTTAGTGCCTTAAAATATCAGGTCCATAAAATTACTAAAAGGCAGAGCAGCAATGCTGCCTAATGCTAGGACTGCCTGGAACAGCCACGGAAGCTGACAGTGCCTTTGTTTCCCAGAACACCCTCTTCAGCCCCACAGACCCAGGCGATGGTCCCTCTAAAGTCTCCCTAACTGAACAGCTAAGTTTTGATTTCTCACATTTGATATGTCCGTTCTCTTTTTTACCCCCATTAAACTGTAAGAAGACTGCATAATATGTCTGTGACACTATTCCCCTCCTAGCTACCCACAAAAATACAGTCACGCCTGCCTCTGAGAAACAATGTTAATTTGCAAGTAAGTCTGAAGCCTCCAAGCTACATCTGCATCATCTTTGCTCATTTGTGGCTTTGAATTTGCAGAGCAGCGTTTACTGCGCGAAGCGCTTGCAGAGCCAACAGGCAAGTGAGGCCCACCTCGTATGTGAGCTTCCCTGGGAGAAAAGCCGGCTGGAAACCGGGATCAGCACCTCTCCATCACGGAAGCAGCGTGCTCAGCACAGGAAGCGGTGGCCACATGCAACCTCAGGCCCTGAGCCACCCAGGTGGCTGCAGTTGTATCTCCCTGTCTGTCTGCAAAAAGAGGATACCAGCCCTTCTTTAATGTTTGTTTCTTGTTTAGCCTTCCTATGCACTTCTCAGTAGCACAGGGAGGCTAAACGAGAAATACTGTGAGCACTGATTATGGGAATTAAGAGAGAAAGTCCTTATATAGTCTGGTCTGTCCATTGCGGTAGTTGTTTTTAAATAATAGTGTACACGACATGACAGATGCTGACAGACAAGAGACTGGCTTTTCCAGGAAATGGATAGGGCTTTCCAGCTTTATCCTTTCAGAGCAGTGTTGAAAAAAAGTAATAATAAAAAATAAAAAAACACCAACCCTGGACCAACGTCAGTGATGAAAAATACAAAATGAGCGTTGCTGCTAGGGCCTCTCCTTAGTTCAGAATGCCGGGTTTACGACTAGGCTGTAATTTTGGAGACTAATAAGACCAAGTTGGTGGCAAAAGGAGAGGCGGGGGGAGCGGAAATAAAGTCTGGGCTTTGGGGAGAGGAGGAAGGAGGCTGGTGAAAATGCTGATATTTACTTACTGTAGATGTTGAGCCTATAAAACCTTCCCTCACACAGCAGCCTAGAGTGCCAGGCAGACAACAACAATAGCATGCCTGAATGAAGTTGTATATTGTTTTGTGAATGCGGCAGCTCGCAGCAGAACTGAGATTAATACCAACCACGTTGCCTTGGTGTAAGTTACACGAGCACACCAACGCTTGCCGATAGCATTCCGCCTGGCAAGGCGACCGCCGCTGCTGTTTACGTGAGCGTCTCATCTCCGGGCTGGGTTGTTGTTGCGTTTGGTTTTTTCTCAAACCGAAGCGAAAAAGGAATGAATTTGCGGGGTGCCGCCTGATCAACAACACACGCGCCCGTTCCTCTGAGACAAAGGGACTGAACTCGCAAACAAAATCCCTTGTCAATCTCCCTCTGGACAGGACACGTTTGCAAGGAAGCCAGGGCATGTGTTTCAGCGCATTTCTTGCAAGCCTCTGCCCGGCAAAGCCACCAGGGATCGCAGAGAACTCCTGTTACATAAAAAAACATACTTATTTTGGGGGGAGAAGTTCTCACAGATGTCCCCGCATCTTTCTGGTCTATGGGAAACGGGAGGTCAAACTCTCCCCGTTCGGGCTCGCTCCGTCAGGAGGCCGGCCTGCCTGCCTGTGGGAGGGCGAGCCAGGGCGGCGCGCGGCCCGCCCCTCGTGCCTGCTGCCCGTGCGCCCCGACCCGCCGCCCGCTCCGCGGGGCAGGGGAAGGCAGCGAGGGGCCGCGCCGCCCCGCTCGGGCCCCGTTCGCACGGGATCCTTCGCGACTCGCGCTCCGTGTTTACGTAACGAGGTGTGGAGCAGCCTCTAGTGGCGGG
>VZSC01017217.1:234301-259760 GCA_013398225.1 Steatornis caripensis
AAAAAAAAGGCTTTTCCCAGGAAACAGAGAAAAGCCAATAAATAAAACGACGGGAAAGGCATTTATGTTTTCTCTGCCCAGAGAGGCAATAGATAGAGGACATAACACGGGGTGATTTCATCCTGTCCTTTAGAAAACAAGCAACATCTTCCTTGGGCTGCACAGTTTACGGCCAAGTCCTGTAAGGCAGCTCAGGCACTTCAGCAAGAGAGCCAACGCGGCAGCCTGGCGAGCTTAAATCAGCGGGGCTGCGTGCTGCCAGCCACCCCTCCGCAGAGACAGAGAACAAGCGATCGCAAGAGATGATGTGGCTAAAATAACCGTTTTAGTCTGCCCTAGTGCCTGCTAGCTGAGGACTTGATACTGTGTTCTGGGTAGGAATTACTTATTCTTTGCAGCCACACTTTACAAAGTTTGACACGCTTGTGTTTAGATGTGGGTTTTCAAAGAGGCCTTGGAGAGTCCGTCACCAAGGGAGTGCAGGCTGCCCGGCAGGGCGAGTGGATCTCCCTGGGGAACCAGAGAGATGGGGAAGGGGTCAAGCTGCACAGCAAAGTGATGGGACGAGTACCTGGGGTCTCAGCCTTTCTGCTTTTAACGTCATGTACGATATAAATCCAAGCACTCCTCTCCCGTAATTAGTGGGTTAGTTCCTTGAAGGCACCAGGCAGAGGCGAGCTCAGAGTGTTTTCACCAGGAGAAGACCGGCCTTCGTGGTTAGCTTAGGATGGGCTCTTTGTGCCTGGGTAATCGGGCAAAAGACGGAACACCACCCTGCAGGCGCAGCCCTCTGTGCTGCCCACGAGGACTGAGGGAAGATACGGTGTACGATGGAGCAATCCACAGCAGAGACAGAGCAGCAGGGGAGAGGTGGCTGCTAGAAGCAGAAGCAATAGAGGAAATTATTTCCACTAATAACATTGAAGAGTCACAAGAAAATCTAGCAGGAGAGAACAGAATTGGCAAGGCCTCCCCAAAGCCTGTGGAAACCAGACAGACCAGGAATTCACTCCTGACTTCAGTGACTGAGCTCCTTGGATGACTGGAAGCAGAATTAATATTCTTGTATGAGTTTCTTTATTGTCTTGACCCAGAATTCATTTTTAGCACTGCAGCCAGTTTAACTAAAATAAGTCCGCAGCATCCCTTACTCATTTCTTTCCCAAGGAAACTCCTTCTGTGTTATCATTCCTCTAAGGCAAAATTTCAGGGCAATAGAAAATGTTTAGCCTAATTTCCTAAATTTAAAATTTGATGTTAGCTTTGCAGCGTGAAGGGATTAAATCGGTTGTTTTAGGAAACATCAATACATTCCAACTACCCCAAAATTTTACCTTGGAAAATCATCAGGTTTTGTTTGGTGAGGTTTCTGGTTTTGTTTTTGCTCCGCTGCTTCTGTTTTACTATTTTCTTCTGCTTATTATTAATAGATTAGCACAAGACTGCCCTTCCCTAGGGCTCAGCGGTATGTCGCCTGTGCCCTTAGGCGAAACAGGCTTTGGATAATTTCCTCGAATTTTAAAAAAACCCTTTGGTTATCTCTTTCTACAAGAGAAAATATGTCTACATGTCTAACAGAAAGCTCCAACAGACCTAGCTTGCACATAGACTTCTCCAGGATAAAATTAATTTGCATTTCCTTCAAGATGCTAAACGAACAGACACACCTATGAAAAATCATGCAACTCACTCACTGTTTGCAAACTGTCACATTCTTCGTTTTGCTTGTGTTACATCCCTTCTCTCAAATTCTTTGACTGACACAGCTGTTTGAATTGCTAACACTCTGTGATGAGGACTGTCACTGTCGTTTCTGCTGTGTTTACCCAGTGTTGCTCACAACGGGGTTCCCCTCCCCAGTGCAGTCCTTCATGCTATGGTACGTGCTAATAAATATGAAGAGAAAAAGGTAGTTCCCTCTTTTCAGCAGCAGAAGTATAACAGTCCTGATGAATAGGCCACAGACTGGGAATGATTCCAGAAGCTGTAAGAAAAAAAGAAGTAATTTATTGCAAGTGCTGAAAATACATCATATACCTGTGAATACAGGTGACCATCACTTGCTCAGACAACGGGTGCTGTCCTTGGAGGGAAAAGACCACGAAGGTCTCTTTCTACTGCAGCGAACAGCAAACAGCAAAGTCCTCCCCGAGTTTCGGGAGGGGCAGGCGTTGGCACGTGCTTGCAATATACTCCACGGCAGAGCTGGCCTGAAACACAATTAAATTTTCTCAATAACATAAAATTACATTCAGGTCTTCCATGAGGTCCAAAATGGTTGAAGCAGTTTTTCCTATCAATCAGGCTCTTTACTACCCTTCAAACAGCATGGCCATTCTCCTCCAGTTTTAATTTGCTTATCCCTTCGCTAAACTCTGCCTGCTCGTATTTCGAATCCACGGCTATTTGCCTGTTTCTGCCCCATCTCTGTTACCTCCGTATCTCCTTGCCCTCCTTTGCCACTTTGCAGCGAGGAGAAACTGGGGCTCTCCCTCTGGAGGGGGGCAGTGGGGTTTTGGGGCACGCACCGCCTTTCACAAACATATTAAACACCCCATACCATCTGGGCTGGCCCAGAAGGGCCCTGCTCTTCCTTACGTTTGGTTGGTCACACCTCCCGGATCGAGCTGTCGTTACCTGCTCTGGGGTCTGGACCCAGATCCCTCAGTCTCAGAGCTCCCCAAGTTTCGGGGGGGTTTTCAACCAAGCCACGTTCCCAGATACTTCTTGAGGAGCCTAAATTAATCGAGCTTTTTTAAGGATAATAGGGCTGCTCCAGTTTCCACCAGCTGAGGATCAGACCAAGCACTCTGCCTTCATTCGCTCATTTTTGCCAAGATGTCACAAAGACGGTGGCCAAGGCATCGTCTCCCATCCCTGACTCCCTATTCAGAATTGGTACGGTGAAGAGGAGCAACCTGAAACCAAAGCGCTGCTCAGCCCCTGCTCTCCCAGCACGCCCGTCCCACCCAGTGAAACACGCGGCATTACAGACGTTGGCAGCGGGGAGGATCTGATTATTTTTATGGAAATTTGCTCCAAGTTCAGAAGTGGATCAACGGCAATTTCTCAAGCTGGCCCCATTTTGAGAACCAAATTGACTTCGGGAGAAGCTGCCTGATTTCCCAGCTTTCCTCCACCAGAAAACAGATTATTGCATAGGGTGGTGGTGATGTAATTCAGCTCCGAACATGTTCTGAGCCTATTAGACCCCAATATAAAACTCACCCAGGCTCCGAGGAAAGCAGAATAGCTCCCTGCCATACTCTGCCTTGTCATCCCTTTACACCTGAGAGAGATGGGAGTAAATCCGTTTGCTAATATTCAGTACGCCACACAGATAAAAATGGCAGCTCAGAACGTAACACCAAAGAGACTCATTTTGGGCAATTTAGTTCAGCTGTTCCTTTTCTGAGCTCCCCAGTTTGCCCTATTTCTGTTACCCAACTGTGCCACTTCTTTACTTTCTGTATTGTCTTGCTGTCTGCCCATCCCTCTCCTGTTCTCCTTTTGTTTTATATTTGAAAATATTTTTTTGTACTTCAAAGGTCTTTCACTCGCGTGTGAGTCCCTCTGTTTCCCCCTCACCCATCGCCTGCCAGGTCTCTGCAGCTCTCTGGGACCGCGTGAGCAGCAACTCACCAACTTCTCCACACTGAGCTCCCTGCCAGCGCTCCCCCCTCTGCCGAGGAGCTCCCGGAGCCTTTCTCCCCGCACAGAGGGAGTATGAGCTGAATCAGGCCCACATGGGAGTTGGACAGCCCGCAAGGCACACTGCCAAAGCTCTTCTCATTTCTTTTCCGCCATGCAGACCTACAGCATTCGGTTCACACCTGCGTGCTCTTTTGGCACTGTGCTTATCCCGGAGAAAGCCGATTCACATTTTGCCATTAAGTGCACGATTCCTGTCATTTAGGAAGACTTTTAATTGACGAGGCTGCTCGTAAAAGGTAGCGCAGTGTTAAAACTGCATTTTTACAGGCTGTAATTGCGTCAGTGGAGGGCATTCTGCACTGGACAGGCACAGGAGGATAAACAAGGCTTACCTTTGGTTCAGCTTTAATCCACCCAGCACCTCCCCAGCCTTTGCTCACGCCTGGCAGTCACCGCAGTGCACAGCCTGCACCCCAGCTGAAGTTGGTGTCAGCACAGTCTTAGCAGACTGAAGGGCTGGTGATGGGAGAAACAAACCCAAACCCAGCGGCCAGAACAGTCCGATGGCATAAACTTGCATTTCATGGTCTGTCTGCAATGGAGCGAGTGACCCTGGACACTTTCCTGGCCTCACGGTGTCCCCGATGGCAAAGCACGGTGGCACGTGCACGCACCAAAAGGTTATCCTGCCCCACGGCAAAGGTCCTCGTGCCCGCTCTGTGGTCTGGGAAAAGCAGTGCAACCTTTTCCTTCTGTCTTCGAAGGAGAAATCCAGATCTCTCGTCTTCCTGTCTTTCCTCTCAGCTTGGCCTTTCTCGGGAGCGGGATCTGTCTACAGAACACGTTGCGCTGCAGGAGAATCGGGAGAACTTTGTTTATTTTTGCTGTGGCTCTGTTTAACGAATACTTACCTGAACTACACTTCTTTCATACTCCGTCATGTAAGTCAGGGGCCGAGTCCCTCTTAGTAGGACCAAGCGACTGTAACAAACACAAGCCCTCTAGTCTTTCACTTAACACGTTAAAATCATCTTGGGGGCACCAGAGGTAACAAAGATGCAGGCTATTAATGCAAATCCCTGGCTTCAGGTTAGCGCAGAGCAGTGCTTTCTGCAAGGCCTCCATAAAGAGGCTTTTAATTTAGCTCTAATAGGGAGGTTATTGTATGTTAAATAAATACTAATTGATTATTTAATATATATGCGTTGAGGGTTAACTGCTATGTAATGAGCTCCTCTCCATTAGTGGAGCTGCTAAACGTCAATTAATATGGGTTTTATAATCAATTGATATTTAACATGCCCTGTCTTCCCTGTTTAGACTTAATGGGTCAGCATTTCTGAAGTGGCCAATGCCAATAGTTTCTTTTAAAAATTAAAAAATATTTGTTGGAAGATTTACAACAGGGTGGAAAGTTATGAATCTATTAAAAGCTCAGCAAACCAGCTCCACAGAACTGAATGCAGCAGGGTTAGCCTGCCTGATGCCAAGAGCTGCACGTACCAGAAACCTCTGGAAACGGGAGGGGGGAGCCACGTTTCCTGAACTTCTGTGGGACTTGGACCTTTTTCTATACAGAGCTTCCCGGAAAATACTCCGTACCATTTCAAAGCTTTGTACCATTACGCTCTCTTCTTACCCAGAACATTTAGCAGCATACGGCATAGAGCCGGGCTTGGCCCCTGTGTGATCCTGGTTTTACTGTCCGGTTGCACTTAGATACCCGCTAGAGATGGCGTACGCAATGCCCCATTTGGAAATGACTGCGAGATAAATATCAGGGACAAGATTCTCAAGGATGACCAGGGGATTTAGACACACAGCTTCCATTTATTTCAATAAGCATCATGTCTCTAAAGCTCCCAACTGCCTTTTTAAATGTCTAATGGCTAAGACTATTCTCTTCGCCTCTCCTCCCCAAACACACACAAATAAATCATGTGCAAGCTGTTTGCGGTGTACACCGGGGAGAAAAGAAGGAAGTTTCTAATGAAAGGAGTGATCCTAGCGCATTTAGAACCATTATCTAACACTCTTTCTTCTCCGATTTCCTTACTGGCAGCTTTCAGACAGTTTTCCTGGTGTGGCAGAGTTTAGCTCTGCTTGCCAAAAGTTTGGGCTGGAAGAGAATGGGCGTGGAAGTACGGGATCTTTTCTCATCTGAGAGCGTCTTTTTGAGGTTCGCCCTCTCTTGTACCCAGCTGGACCCTTGCAGCCTAGCAGGCCACACCAGAAGCTTAAAAGCTCCCTTTAAGTATTACTATCTTTCTGATCAGCAGGGCTGGGTGCAGGATGATGGATTCCCGTTTCAGTGTTCTCGCTCTGGTATGCAAGAGCACTCATTAAAGGCAACTCGATCACTTTGCCATTGTGGAAAGCAGCTCATCTTACCCACGCTGAAAACACGTCAGTCCATACAGATTGTCCAACCGATACTACCATCGCAGCCTAAATCCTAGTCTAGACAAGGTCCCCATCTCCCACACTTGCTTAGTAGGTTTTGTAAAATGCGTGGATGTTTTAAGCAATCAAATACACTGCAGAGCAGATGAAAGCATGGGAATACCTTCTCTCACTGCATTTGTACAGCACTAAGACAGCGGAGCTTAAAGCATCATTGCAGCTTTCAGGCAGTGTTATGATGCAGATAATAAAGATGAAGAAAGAACAAAGAGGAGTACATGGCCAGATCTGGTTTGAAGTCGACAGGCTGATTTATGTCATCTGAGGATCTGGCCCAGTTAGATCTAATTTTAACATCCTTGACAAGTTCCCTGTAATGGCAAACTGTCAAAAGGGAATCTTTTCTCCGCCCCTCATCCTTCCACCTCCATGAGCTGTTCCCTGTGACAACACTGTTCTCCAGCAGTAATTGGCAGTATCATTCTATTATCACTTATTCTTAAGGCCTGAGGATTTCATTCCTTGCAATTTTCCTGTTGTACAAATTCATGTCTATTAGTTTCACACATGCGCGTGTGCATGCATTTATTCCCTCTGTGTGTGTGTGTGTGTGTGTGTGTGTGTGTGTGTGTGTGTCTGGGGAGGAAAACAGTACTTAAACCCAAAAGGGCCATTGTCTTATAAAAAAATCTTAAGGAAACAAAAGAGCTAATTACTGATTACATGTAGTTGTGACTTGCGGTAGGAGGTGCCTCTGGCGTCTCCAGCAAACAGTTTCAATTCTCCTTATAAGCATTTTAAATGGATGGTGATCCTAATGAACTTAATAGCATCACTATCCAAGGACAGCATCAACTCATTGCCGTCCTGCATTCTGCAGAAATAGCTTCTCTTTTAAGCAGCGTGCCCCTGCTTTCAACAGTAATGGTTTTTAAAAGTGTCTTAGCACACAAAGGCAAAATCTTTTTTGAAACAGGGTGGAATTGGTTGGTGATTATCACTGAAAAGCTGGCAGCCACCAGCTAACCTTCTAACAATGAAATATGGGAATTTACCTTCATGCTTCAATGCTTGCTATTCAGCTGTCTACCAGGGTCTAAATCAATGATTCTACACCCTCCACTCAAGGTTTCTCTTTCAAATGCTGCAGATATGACCTTAAGTTCATCATCTAAACAATGCAGTTCACGTTTAATTTCATTAATCTAAGATCTTCCATAAAATTGCAATATGGCACCATACCTTTCAAGTACCTTCATTAAAATCCATGTTATTTCTAAATCCTATGCATATCTATGAGGTCATACAGTGTTTTATTAAAATGGATTTTTGAAAGGCTCAGCTCTTTTATCACCAATTGTCATAAGGTAGTTTACAATAAAATTTTTTTTTTAAAAGAAATCCTCTCCTATTGCTTAGGTGATGAACAGATCACCCATTTCTAGAAACTACCCCCTTTCCTAATTTTTAGCCCAAGGATTTTACATTTAGAGGGGAAAGACAGAAATTATCAAACCCTCCTTGCCTGTGTATTTTCTGCTGTTTACTCTGCCTAGGGCAGTTACTCTTTTGAAATGTATCCTGCAGTGGACATTATCGCCAAGGTTTGCCCCTGGATGTCTATATGGCACCATGTTCTCAAACGGCACACTGGATTGCTTTTGCTGTTCTTGGAAAAATACATTGGCACAAGTTTATTTTTCTACTGCATCCCTATCTCTTGTCGATGTTATATATTACTTGGCATTGTGATAACACTTCGGAAGGCCAGTTGGGAGCAGGGACCTCACAATAGCAGATGCTGAGAGCACAGAAGACAGATCCTGCCCCCCAAAGCCCCCTCTCCCAGCACTTCCCACCCATTTAAATCAGAAGATATTTCAAGGAAATATTTTTCCTCTTATTTTGTGCTCACAGCAAGCAAATGCAATTTGTGCGGTAAAGTTGTTACATAATTCAGGCTTATGTGCATAATAATAATAGCAGTAATGCAAAATAAATAGATTAATCATCTTCCTAATAAGCGTGCGCTGAGATCGGCCTCCAGTGCCCTGATCTTGCAAAGACCCCGTGCACGGCTGCCTTCCCGCACCCCAGGCACCTGCGCACTCCAGACCCTCCGCCAGGCCACTTGCTCTTGACAGGATTATTGCCAGGATCAGGGAACAAATCCATCCTGCCGATACCTGAGCCGTGCTTGACTCCGGGTGTTCGCAGGCCCCCTCGCTGCTTTAATAAGCAACATCACAGCAGGGAAGGAGGGAGGGAGGGCTGAGCTCCCTTGGGAAGCATCTCCCAAGGAATGTGGGGCACCTTCCCCCAGCCTTGCGCAGGAGTTGCCCATTCTGCCTCTTTTTTAGCACTTGCTTCGCTCCCTTCTTGTAATGAAAAGCAAAATAAAGCACTGCGCTCCACCATTTATTGCAAAGCCACCGAAATCCACTTCCGTAAGAAATCAAAGCAACAACAAGTTCCTTAAAACAAGGATGTTTTATCTGTCTCCCTGTGAACTGGGGAGCAAAACCACCGGAAAAGCCTGGGAGTAAAAATCTCCTGGAGCATCGTAGAGCCTTGGGAATACCTGCCTCAGTTCAGAGTGCCAGGAGCCCACCGGGAGGCAGCCTGTTTGGGCGCACAGCTGCCCAAGATGCTGCTACGAAACATTCCGTAAGTCAAACTTTAAATTCGCTCCCTGTGGACAGACTGCGGCAAGCCAGCAGAGTCGTGCTGTTCCCACCCTCAGCAGTCGGACCGCCCCAGACTGCGCCAGGCTCAGTGGGATAGTTCGAGGATACAGGCAATAATCCCAACATCCCATGTTTTCTCCAGGCTTCACTACACTTCTGCTGGTTTCCATCAGTAAAGTCGGCGAGTCTGGAGCCTAGCAGAAGCCACCAGAAAACTTCTCTGTGTGTACGGGCTCGGTTCAGACCTCACACTTTAATTAATTGCAAGTGAGGCTGCACTGGAGCAACCGTTGCTCTCTCCTTAATTTAACTTGCCACTTAAACCTAAGTTCAGCACCCACTCTACCGAACTCTCCTGGAAAAAATCCACCCCAAAAATAGAACCCTGGCAAAATCTAATGCAAGCAATTGAGGTACTTAGATTTTTCACCAAGTTAAAGAGGACACAAATGACGATATCTGTGCCCAAAGAAAAATAATGTTCCACAATATTTCTATCTCTTAATCAAAATATTAAGCAGCCCGAAGAGACAAAGCTGTCCCATGGTCCTGCCCTCATCCTCTGCGCTATTTTACTGAGGCTCCAGCCAGAGACACTGAGACGCTCCTATTGAGATGTCATTTGTGACAAACCTTCCGCAGTTAATACTGGTTGATGACTTCAACGTCGCCTTCCTTCATCCTTCCATAAAAACCCACCCCGGCTGCAGTACCGCACTTACGGTGTAACATTACTCTGAAGAAGCAATTACAGCGAGCAGAGCAAGGAACTAAAGACAGGTCACCTAAATGAACTGAGGGAAAAGTACATGAGAAAACAAGAAAATGTCTTCATCACTTTTCAGGCTTCAAATTGGAAAAACAGGGATCAATACAGCAGAACTTCATTTAATGGTGTGAAAAACAATCCACCCCAAGACAGGCAGGAATCACTTATTGCAAAACAAACAGGCCAATTAGGGCCAGGCAGGGCGCAGCGGGACGCAGGCGCGGGAGCCATTCCTCCAGCCTCGGCTGCCCAAGCCGCGGGCGCAAAGGGCGAAGCCACCAACGGAGGACGCTCCGAGGCCACAAGGCAAAATACTCCCCCAAAAAGGGCCTCGTGGCAGCAGTTTGCTGCTTTTTCTCCCCTAATTTTTTCATCCGCGATACTTCCCATTCATTTTAATGCTCGCAGAAACGGCGTGCGGCATGGGCTGATGCAAACACCAAGAGACCCGGGCTGCGAGACGGGAACACAACGTGTTCTCTTACGTGCTGAGGTTCACCCAACGCCTCTGGGCCCGGCCCTCAGCATAGCAAGAAGGAGGAGGACATTATTGAGCCATGGCTTTGCGTTGTCCACGATGCTGGGGCCGTGCAGGAGAACCCCTTTACTGCAGCTGCCACCACTAATACCATTGCTCATTGAAAGCAGCAGACCCTGCAGAGCCACGCTCGCATCCTTTCTGCGTCCTTCCTCATAGCTTGGTCCAACACGGCCTTAAACCTTTTGGTATCAGAGTCCAGCACCCTCCTCAGTCAACTCATTCTGCTGGATGACCGTTTCTGTGTTGGAAAGTTTTTCTTCATCTATAAAGAAATGGCAGCTCCTCTCTCCAGCATGACACTGTACCTGAATACAAACACCCGCCACGTGAGGGTTTTATTGCTTTTACTGTCATTGCCACTGCCAGGTCCTGTAGCATATTAAACAGATTAATAGAAGTGATGTAGAGGGAGTATAAAATCTGCCAGTCTTCGCTGTGGGCCAAGTGCCACTGAAACGGAGAGCGAGAGAGAGAGAGAGAGAGAGGCTGGGGCTGACATTTGCAGAGGTAACATCATGTTATTAAAACAAATCTGGCACGAGGGGAAAATATGTTTGCTTTGCACTTAGTAACAGCTACGAGAGCATATTCAAAATCAAATATTTGTAAGGCAGTAAGTTAGCATTTTCTCCTCCCCTTCTCCTCCCCCTTGTCAGTCAAAACCAGTCCTTGTGTCACCGAGTCACAGGGCTGCTGTTTTAAAAGTACATGAAAATGCAGAGCGGACATCAGGCCTACATCTCAAATCTAACTTTGAATTTATATTTGTCTTCAGAAAAATAATCAGCCCCAAAACATGTAGGCACAGTCTCTGGATGCATTTACAGAAAACTGCTATGCATTGCAATTTTTCTCTCTCTTTTTTTTTCCCCTTCTGCCGAAACATTGGTTGTATTTTCTCCCTTTATTTATTGGAGTGCTAAATGGATTATTTCAGTAATAAATCAAGCCCTTTCATTACATTTTTTAAGGTGTTGTCACTGTTATGAAGTACAGTGTGCCATCAAAATTAAGCTCAGATTGCATTACCACCTATTTTATAGATAGAGAATTGCTTGATGGATTTTTTTTTCCAGCAGTCTAAGCACTTTGTGTGTTTCCTTTGAAGAACAACTGGCTCCCTAGCTTCACAGAAATTTTCCTCTACAAGTTACAAAATTTTCGTTCCGATTGTCTCACAAATACCTTTGCGTTGTGTTTTGAAACAGAGCGACGATATTTCTTTCAGCCCAAACTAACTACTCACGTAAATGCAAGGAATTGTTAATTGGTACAGGCAACGCTAGAGCAGAATTACCCAGGGTGTCTGGCTCCTCTCCGCCTTCCCGAGGTATAAATCAGACGGAATTCCACTGAAGTCAGTACAGGTACCTTACAGCAAAAAAAAAAAAATTGCCTAAATGGCAGTGGAATGAGGCAGCCTTTCAGTTTTGCTGCGTTTGTAACAAAGGCGACTGAAGGAGATGCTGATTTCCAGGGTGATTTCCAGCTGACTTCACCTGAGCAAGGGTCCGTTCCCCTTGCCCACTGCCGGCTGTCCCCCAGGTGAACACGTGGAGCCCGCTGCGTCATCCCCCCGCTCCACAGCTGCGCTGCGAAGGACAAACAGCGTTACAGAGGCTTAATTTCCACGCAAATCTCCATCTCTGAGAGTTCAGTATTAACATTCTCTAATTAGCAATGGAAATTTCTACTTGGATGTTTTAATATGCAGTAATCAGATATGAAGTTATGTGAATTACACGAGTATTAATAATAAGCCTAACTCTGCGTGTCTGCATGCGTGCAGGAGTCAGAGACAGCGCAGGGCAGCTCAGAAAACCCAAATTCAAATCTCCGAGCTGCCACATGTGATGGTGGCGAGTGACGTCAGCGCTCTCCTTGCAGCAGATCGAGCAATGCTCCGTCCCCATCCCTAAGGTCTGTGCGGAAGCACAGTCAGGAAAACTTCCGGAAAGCTCGCAGGGCTGAAAGCCTGCGTTGCGCTCTGTGTTTCCCCACCACCAACGCAGGAATCGTACGTGCACACCCCTGTGCCTCACCTCCTCAGGCTCTCCCATCAGATGGAGCACATGGAGGCCAGGGGTGCGAAAGACCTGTCTGAGCCCCCCTGTTACAAACCCAAAAGAAAAGCTTCTCTTCTGTTAAACGCTTCAGCTGAAAGGAGCATTCAAATGCTGCTCCGTTACAAGTACTGGAACTTGAGCATATGTTTAAAGTTAAGTGTATTACAAAATGCTTCCTGAATTGCATCTCTCTGAGTCTTGTATTTATCTCAGACATCGGACGTAGCAAAGAGATCCGTAACACAGCCAGCAGCTGTGGCATGGCCACATTGCACCGGGGAACCGACCGCGCTGCACGGCTCATGGACGGCACTTCTAGCCACGTAGGTTAAGTTCAGCCCACTGACCTGCAGTCTCCTTACCACCACTGCTGTGATGCCGCTGGTTTTAAGCAATAGGTGGCACTTCAGGAAAGAGTTTCTTCTAAATTTTCAGAGCACGGTTTTTCAGCATTCCTCCTCTGTGCCTTTCCTTTAAATTGACAGCAACATTTTTGCCAGGATTTTTAGAAACCAGAATGTCCCAGAAGAAATGAACAAAGAATGTCTCACCTGCAAATCAGACAGCCCCCTCCAACCTCCGCTGCGCCTGCTCCTTCTTCCACCCCCAAGACAAACCGGGAGCAATCCAAAGAAATTAGCGGCATTACCCTCCGGTAGCCCAGTGACACTTACGTTCCAATCTTCAGAGAAGTGCCTGCAAATCCATGCGTGCGTCTGCCTAGTGCTGCAAAAGTAATTTTAGAAAACTAGCTACCGCACGTTACGGGCAATGCTTTGAGAGCCGTACGTGTCAGTGACCCACTGCTGCATGCTCTGACAGAGCTGCAGAGCATTTCATTCGTCTTCCCTTTCTGGCCACCGTACTGGCAAAATGAGAGCCTGAAATCTTATGTATTATTTTAATTTTTTAAACCTTCCCTTTTTTACCGCTGCAGCAACTCCAACTGTCCAATTTGGGGATCGCCACAGTGTAATGTACCGCCTCTCCACAGTCCCAGCACCGCTGCCTCTGCCATCCTGCTCTAGAAGCTGGCCGCTGACCCCCTCCGAGCAAGGCTCTGCAGGCAGAACTTTGCAGCTTCCAGGAAAAAGCAATAATTTCCTTTTAATGCTCCGGGCTGACTCTTCCTAAGTGCCGAGAGGATGATGTGGGTGGTTGGTGCTCGCTGGGGAAGGGCCAGGCACACCCCGCGGTGCCAGCCCAGAGAAAACAACTATTTACAACTCAAAACTTTTCTCACTCATTAAAGAGATAGCAGAGGACCAAGCTGCTCAAGGAGTTAAATGTATTAAGCAATTTACAATTAATATAGAACTCATTCCAGAGATATCTACTAGAGAGTACAACAGGGCAATTAACCCACTAATACACTAGGCTATTACATCGCTATGTCTCTTATTTTAGCCCGAGGTGATTTGAAACGCATTGGATTAAAGGATATTACAGGAGATAGCATGAAAAATAGCTTAATGTAATGAGCCATCCCGTGATGTCTGCTATTAAAGATGATTTGCAGTTGAAAACTACAACATACAGTAGTTCAGACATTTAGAAACATGAGTATGTTTAACCCTTTTCTAGCCCACGTCCCTTAGATGAAGAGTTTCTCCCTCTCCTCCCCCCTACTCCCAGTGCCTTTATCTGAGGATTATCAAATGCACCTTATTAAAGTACAATGGTATCTTTGGGAGACTGGTGCCTGAGGTTGATAGAAAACCAGTAATCTGCTAATAACTTTTAAAAATAGATCCCCGAGAGAGTAAATAGGCTCAGGCGGAGGGAGGCTATTTGACTGGCGACACGTTTGCGAAATGGGAACTTGTAACAAATTTCTATACTAGCCTTAGGCCTGTCATATCAGTTTCAAATGGTTACTCAGAACAGGGGAACAAAAGCACCTTATCTTAAAATCTATAACTGTACAGCTTAGCATGGAAATAGCAGCACCCGGGGAGAGGGGGGCTCAGCAGCCGGAAAAGCTCCCGCCTGCGGAGCAGACTTGCCACGGAGACCTCTTTGACAGCTCGGGCACGTTCGCTGCCGGGTTTGTGCTGTGGGCAGCCACAGGCCATCAGCCCCTCTTCTCTGGTCTTTGGTCAAGAAACCAGCACCAACAAGTCTGGGCACTGAATAAAAGCATCTAGAAGGCATCTTGCTCCTGAAGAGAAAACCACACCTGAGAAAATGCCTAGCTCTAAGCGCACAGCTACGGCCGTGGGCTTCGTTTCTCCTCGTCGACAAGGGCTGGACTGTGTCCCGACGTGCGAGGTGGACGGCAGGCACGCGGAGGTGCTGAGTGACAGACCCTGCCCGCACCCGCGAAGCTGCCTGCGCGAGAGCCCAGAACTGCTCTGCAGCTGAGGTGGCTTCCCACGGGCGGCCTCAGCACAGTTACGCCTTGGCAGCGCTCTCTGCCAAACTATACAGCTGTAAGTCACCTTCCCAACGCCGATCTCCTCCACGGACAGGCGAGGGGGGTGGCAGACGAGGAAAGTAGGGGAAAGCTTCAGTTTGCTCCTGCAGAAGGTCAGTGACTTCAAGAGTGACCTGGCTGCTCAAGGCCTTCTTCAGATGAATTTTAGAACTCTCTGAGGATGGAGATTCCCTCACGCCTCCACGTGCCTCTTCCAGTGCTTGGTCAATGCATGTTTTTCTTACATCCAATCTGATTTGTATTTGCTGCTGCTTCTTCTTTCATTTGATTTAAGACCAGGTAGAAACACCTGCAGAAGACGCCTCCAGCCGCTACATCTACTGATCTTGGAAGAAAGGGAAGAAACCAAGCATTCGGCAGGAGCAAACAAACTGAAAGCAGACCCATCCCACGGCCTCTCCCAGAGCCTGGCATCAGTCTTGTCTGCAAACCCCCGCGAGTCGAAGCCTCACGCAGCCGAGCCAGGGGCGCAAACCCCAAACCTGCCTCAGCTCAAGTATCCCACTGAGGAAGTCTGGGAAACACCACCGAGGAGAGGGAGCCTGTCCCTTGGTTTGTTGCTGGTAACTTTTTACGCTGTGCTTCCAAATGTAACACAGGCTTTCTTACTTGTACCCGTGGGTATTTAGCTCAGCTGCTGCCTGCAAACCGACGTCCTTCCAGCCCAGATGTCTGCTGATTTCAGGTCTCAGGAAAAATCACAATCCTGCTAGAACAGTTTCCACCTGGACAGCGTGCATTTCTCTTACTTCTGCATTTTCCTCTCTGACTTGGAATACAGTAAAATCATGGAATTTGTGCTGCCAGTCATGATGGTTTTTGTCTATGAGACAGGTAAGATTCAGCACACACCAGGCACAGTCTCTCTTTCTAACAAACCCATTTGCACAGAAGTAGAGATGAACAAAACTGGCGCTTATTTTGCCACCAGAAAAAGGTAGGGTGTTTTCCCCTGCGTTTTCTGTGAAAAGGTTTCTTTCTTCAACAAACAGAAAGAAAGGAAAAAAATCCCATGCAGCCCATTAAAGACATTCCAGGGGGCTGGGGGACAGTTATAAGTGAAATTAAAATATGATATAAAGAAGATACCCATGGTACAGGTAGGATCTTCTGAACAAGCCTCCGTGTACCAATGCTCCGAGCATTGCTATTGCCATTTTGTCCTGCAAGCCCAGCAGCACAGAGGCTCAGCACCTGCCGAGCAGCCCCGGTGCTCCCTGTGCCAGGGCTGTCCATGGAACATCTTCCTCTCCCCAGCAGCACCCGTGATGCGGCTCTGCACGCTGCATCCCTCCGCACGCACGTGGGCTCCGTGGCATCCCTACGGACATCTGCTCACGTCAGCATCGCTGCGGGATTCGGGCTGTCGGTGCAGGTTCCTGCTGATGGTGAAGCCCCCCCGGCCTTCCTGGGGCAGCGCTTTCTCCCTGAAACCCAAATAAAAACACTTGGTTGTAAAATAATATTTTTTAAGAGGATCAAATGAGGATTTTCATGTTTGCATCGAAGTAGAAAAAACACTTCACAGTGCAAAACAGACCAAACTGATTACACTTCTCACGGAAAGCACTTTGGTAAGGTGCGCTTTACGCAAGGGATAATAACCTCAGGGCAGTAAATACGAAGAACTGGGTAGGATGGCGTTTAGGCAGGAGACACCAACGCTGCTGGACCCACACCTCCCAAGCACGCTCCGCGGCGGATGCAGCTGCTTGTTTCCCAGGAGTTTGCATCCCCTGCACTAGCACTCCTCTTGCACAATCTTCTCAAAACACGTGTAGGCAGAACAAACCGTCGTCCAACAATTACAGCAAATAACCACCAGTGACACAAACACCACCACCATTAATCCTCTGCCTGAGAAAACCCGACCCAGCAGCGGTTGCTGCCTCCCCTGCACGGCTCCCAGTCCCGTCCCAGTGCCAGCCACCTGGCCAGTGGAGGTTGCCCAAAGTAGGGTCAATGGCTACCCAGGGAAGCTGCCACCGATTGTGCTTGCTTTTGATTGTTGACGCATGCCCTGGGATTTAAAAGCTGTGTGCCGATTTGCACTGGAATTATGAGGAGGATGGATGGTAGCATTATGGTTCGCCCTTTGAAAAATTTGTGGGGAATGAGGAAAAGAAGGAGAAAACAAAAAAACCAGGAAAAAGTGAGATCCTCCTGGGTCTAAGCTAAGACATTTCTGCACCAAAGTGGAAACAGAAGACAAAAAAAAAAAAGCCATTTCCCCAACTCGACCCCCCTTATGACAGCATTCAGCAGGGATTTGAGGCAGGCGGTGGTGTTTTCCACAAACCTTTCCACAGGGACAGGAGGAAGGAGGTGGTGGAGACCCCTTTCTAATCAAAGAACTTGTCACTGTCACTTTGGTGTTAGCAGATGCCACGAACAATAACCAGGATTCGGCGCCTCTGAAATGCGTTATTAACAGGCGACATTCATTGCTATCCACCCCTACTCCAACCAGCTTTCCTCTTTGTTTTACTCCGGGCCGCCTGCATCCCAAGTGGCACGGGAACCTGTCATTTCTAGTTTCCATCCAGAGGAACAAGTGATTTGGGAGAGGGGGAGAGGATGACCAGGGCTTTCTGACCTTTTCTCCTTCAATTTCATTCCTCTCCTCTGCGAGGAGAAAATGGCAATCACGCTAGGTGGAACCGACAAACTCATCTCTGCGTCGCTCCCTTACGTATACAATAGCCGTGTCACTCGGCATCAGGGACGAGGAGGCAGTGATGGGATTACGGGCCCATGATGGCCCTAATCTGTGAGCAGATTTAAGCCTTCCCGCTGCGCCCTGCGCTCCGTCAGTACCGCCTCGGATGGGGTTATTTAATTGTGAGCCCAGTTATGCAAAGTGCACCGACAATCTATGTACTCTGCCTGCTTTTCCTTTTCGAGTGGGGTCGATGTGTCCCTGCACCTGCAAAACTCCTTCTGGAGCGGTTAAGAGCTTGTGGCTTCTGAGATCTCTAAGCTCTTTGCATCACTTTTTAAATTAAATTGAAGATATCTCGGGGGTATACTATAGCGATGGGGAAACTGAGGCACAGACAAGTAACGGGGCTGTCTGAAAGCCATGCCATGCTGTCACCAGGAGGGTACCAGGCACCCAGGTCCCTGCCCTGCTCCCTCCGGGGCTGTCCTGCAGCCAAGCAGGTGGAGACGGACGGCGCGGGAAGGCAGCCGGACACCCAGGAGCAACCCCTGCTCTGCGATGCCCACTCTGTGCCCCCAAAACTGCTCTGCCTGTGCCGGCAGTTGTCCCACAGCGCAAAGACGAGAGACGTCAGCAGTCCCCCAGGAACGCCCCCAACACCTTACCGTTACTGCACGGAAGAGAGGAGGGCCCGGAGCACCGCAGCCGCATCCAGAGAGACAGCCCGAGGCACCGCCAGCGTGTTGATGAACAGAGCGATTAACTAATAAAAATAATAGTAGGAAAACCAGCCAGACTGGAGGGCTCTGTGCAAGGACTGCCATCTCTTCACCAAGGCTTTGCAGGTCACTTCCGAGCCCGGCTTTTCAGCTCTCCTCTGCCTTCAGAGCAGAGTCCTGGGACATACCACCCGGTATAATTTATTTGGCCGTTTTGATCTCGAACACGATGATTTGCCACAGGAGCCCAGTGGGCTGTGCCTGCCAGGGGCAATGCCCCTGGGGCTGCCGAGCGCCGGGGCTGCCGTGGCCCCAGCGAGGGGCACGCCAGCACCGGCACGGCTCAGCCCTGGCACGGCTCAGCCCTGGCACGGCTCAGCACCGGCACGGCTCCGGCAAAGGCAGCGGAGCCACCGCCGCCACGAAGCCACTGGGTTTACACAAACCATCAGCTGTACTTCTTGGATGGGGACTGGCAATTCACATCGCACCTGCATACGGTTCGCAAACGCACCGTGATTTGTGAAGGGGAACGGTTTATGGTAAATCAGAGATATCACGTTAAAGGGGATTTTTCTAAATCGTTCTTAGCCTCAGAAGAATAGAGCCTAACACAAACCCGCTGGAGACGAGAACAAAGAACAGCTATAGCATCATTTTAGTCAATTGTAACTAGTTCTAGATGAGATATGGCGTCGCAGGACTATATATTCCTGGTCGGCATGATGCAAACTGGCTGATTACTCCTAATGCTTGAACGGAAAAGCACAGGAAGGCGAAGCGGGGAGTGGAGAGAAGCAGGGGAGAAGGCTTTGCACAGAGATCTTCCACAAGAAAACTCCCTTTTTGGAAGGTAGGAGGAATATTAGTTGGTAACAGCAAGAGCATAGATTTTTGCACTCCTATAAATCATTATTACCGGAGTGTCCCTGAGGGGATGAGAAGAATGAATCAGTTAGACACACACACACACATCGCCGAACTTTTAGCTGGAGAAAGGAAAAAAAAAAAAAGGGAAAGAAGAGGGGAAAAAGAGAAAAAGGAAGGGGTGGAGGGGAAGAGAAAAAAAGGGCGAGGGGAAGAGAGAAGATTAAAAAGAGGGCAAAAGGTAGAGAAAGAAGAGGGTAAATACAAAGGAGGAAAAGAGAAAGACACAAAAATAAGAGGAAAAGAGAAAGATAAAAAATAAGAGAGAGAAAGAAGATAAAAAAGCAAAAGAGAAAGATACAAAGGCGGAGAGAGGGAGCAAGGGAGAGGGAGAGAACAAAAGCAAAAGAGAAGGAGAAAAAGAAAGAGAAGAATGCGAAGAAGGGAATGAATGAACTTTGGAAGCAATTTATAATTCCTTTCACCTACATCATGAATTGAACATGGGGAAAAAAAAAAAAAAAAGGCAGGCAGGAAGGGAAAATATTCCGCCCAGCATGCAGATTATCATTTGAAAAGATTCTGTTGCTATGTTTTTGTCCCTGGGTGATGAAAATGAAATTGTCTGATGTGTGCGCCGTGTTAGATTTACCTTTGCAGGGTTCACCCACAATCAGTAGAGAGGGGTCATGCCACAATATGTCATCTCACAGCTCCATCACACCAACTCCAATTTATACGAGGAGGTATTATGCATTTCAAAGGAACCCCCTGCGCGTGGCTCTTGTTACTGATCTATATCACAGCTCAGCTGAGGGAAGATTAGTTCTGCTGCAAGGGCAACGAGACTTATTTGTTTATGATTATATTCTCCTTAAAGACGCACTATTCCTTTTTTTAATGTCTAATTTAAAGCGTGCATTAAAGGGGCTGGGGAGGGGGTGGGATGTAAAAGGTGAGAGAATTCTGCACTCTCCCACAAGGAAACCGAATAGTCTTAGTCTCCCATGCATCCTGCTCATTAAAAAAAAAAAAAATCTCCATTTAAATGCAAATTTGAGTTTTAGCTGGGGACTCCCCCAAAAGCTTCCCTTGGAAGCACCAGGGAAATAGGATTCAGAAACATAAAATGGCTGACAGCAGTCAAACGCCCGCGGAAAACACTTCCCGTCTAAATACCCTCGTCCTTCCCCCTCCGCAGCCCGATGCCCCCAGGTCCCCGCGCCACGTCCCCGTACAGCCCGCCTGGCTCAGGCGCAGCATCACTTATCACCGCTCTCCGCCGCGAGATTGTTTTACCTCAGGCAAACACCACCCCAGCGAGATAAAACTGATAATATTAGCCTTTCAACTCCTGCTCGCTGGTGCTTTAATCAACGTTTTCCCAGAAAGTCGCCGGTTTTATCCCTGGTAAAGGCTCTGGAGGATTTAATGAGGCCGCCGCGCGCTGCGGACCCGGGGAAGGCCCGCGCCGCTCGCCGCAGCTCCCTCCAAGCTCCTGAATGTGACTTTAGTTTTGGGGGGCTCCAGATGACGGCGGGCACCCAGGACATCACCAAGCAGCCGGCACTGATTCAATGCGGTCCCTGAGCTTTGCGGCGGGGGCCGTGTAACCCCCGGCATTGAAAAGCCAGTGAGTCCTGGGACGTTTTTACAGCGGAAAAGCGGATTTGTTTGATGGGGGGAAGGCGCAGAAGGCAAGGGCGGTTGGAGCCCGTGGTCCTGCCTATGGTGACGGGGATGTTCAAAGCTGCCAAGGAAACCCCGCGGCTGCTACTGAACCGGCCCACGGCAGGGCCCCTGGGGACGGCCCTCCCTGAGGGACACCCCATGCCATCGGACGCCCCCCCAAAAAAGGCAAATGTAAAACCAGAAGCAGGGGTTTCTAGAGAAAAAAGGAGAGATGTAGGACAAGGGAGGTGAGGACTCCCGTGACCGTTCTTGCAGCAGAAGGGCGTTTGCCTTCACAGCAAGAGCGGGGCGAGATTCGTGCCGAGCTCTCACGCAGAGAGCTTTTGCTTATCATCGCTGGGCCTGTTTCTGACTCCTCTGCCCGTGATTAACGTATNAGGTGAGGACTCCCGTGACCATTCTTGCAGCAGAAGGGCGTTTGCCTTCACAGCAAGAGCGGGGCGAGATTCGTGCCGAGCTCTCACGCAGAGAGCTTTTGCTTATCATCGCTGGGCCTGTTTCTGACTCCTCTGCCCGTGATTAACGTATCGCTGGTTACAATAAATAGGCCCATTCCCACCTCGGAAATAAATGGGTCCAGCAGGGACCCACGAGGAGCGGAGACACCGAGATGCTGCTCTCTGGCCCCATCTCTCCGCACCTCCAGCCCCTCCGCAGCGCGAAGCCAGCAGCCACGGCGGGGTTCACCGGGAGCGGGGCAGCAAAGGTTGCCCGCGCACCTTGGGTTTTCCTCACTGTTTTGTTGAAGCGTTTTGCCAAAGTTCACCAAATCAATGCAGAGCTGGACGCGTCGAAGCCGCCGTCGCCTTGCCTTCAGGTTGTCGTCGGCTGCGTCAATTCGATGCGCAAGACTGAAAGCGATACCCGTCCCCCTTTGCCGTGCCGTTGGCGCGCTGGAACAATAGATGAACAGATAAATGTGTATGGAAGAAAATGAGCGTATTAATTAATGGTGGAATTGGCTCGTATTTCACTTGAGGCATACCCTACGCTTACGCGGCGCTTCCCCTCACCCAGGGTTTGAGCGCTTGGTGGGACAGCAGGATGGCTGCGGTACCCGTGCGGATCCCACCCCAAACAGCTGCTGCTCCCACAACAGGTCCCTCTCACCGCGGGGGCCCGATGCTGCTCATCCACGTGCTGAGGAACACGCAGGGAAACCCCCAGCATTACCGAAGCCCCGTGCATTGACGCAAATGGCGTCGCTGGGGAAGGAGCACGCCCAGCAGCTCAGACCCAAAACGTTAAATATTTTCTGCTTAAGTGCAAAATCTTTACAGTACGGCTCATTGACTTTCTTCCTACACCAGACCTTCACCGGAGAAGGAAAAGCCGAGACGCCAAGGGCCGGTCGCAGGCCCCCAAAACTGAGGTTTATCCGAAGAGCCTCGCGGCCGTCGGGCTCCGATGTGAGCAAACGCCCGTCTGCACTGGCCCCGGCACCGCCTGCCACCACCCCCGGTGAGGAGCCGAAAGCGTGGGGCAGGCGGGGAGGTGTCCACCCCTGGTCTTCCCGGAGGCCCTCCTGGGAAAGGAGCCAGCCTTCCCTCTCGCTGCCATTTCCTCCCTCGTTCTTTGTAAAAACCACACTCGTTTCACTACTTTGAAAGCTCATAATATGATGGGTGAAAACAATTAAATGAAATAGACTGGTAATACCCATGGGAAAACATTTTTAGATATGATATTACAATCTGGTTTCAAAATTGGATTTTGCCAAGAGGAAATACAGTTTATTATAAAACACATTTTCTTTTAATTTAATTATATAATCTTTGGCTTCAGAGAAGGGATGCTTAAATCAGACCCATTTAATTTTCAAGTGTATTCACCCATCACCTAGGGCAAATTGGTTTAAATTAGCAGGTGACTATATAAGTTCTAGATACGCGTCAGACAAGAATTTATCTGTGAACTCTGTATAAAAGACCATCTACATCAGCAGCACAGCAGCAGAAATTACAGGGGATGAACAGACAAGTATCTGAAGAGTAGTATTTGCTCGGATTTCAACGATACCCACTACAAAACCTGATCTAGGATCATTTTTTTTTTTTTTATCTGTTAATGTTTTGCCAGATCAGTTCATCACACTGCATGTCTGCACTATGCCAATAAAAACTGATGACCTGCAGTTAGTTTCTACCAGGTGCATTAAATTCCCATAACGTGAACAGATCTTGCTAAGTCTACCATAGCCTCTTCTTCTGCAGAGATTACATTTCCAACCTAATGACAAGAGCGGTTTGTTCAGACGCTGCAGTCACTGAACTCTTCCTCCGATCCGTCACGGTGACCCGGCGCGCGTCGCTCGCCGCGCTCTCGCGAAACAGCTCGAGACGGACAATACTCGGTGAGTTATATCACACGAGCCTCTTCCCATCCCACCCTTTTTTCCCCCCCCCACCACTGGGCTCCCAGAAGCCGAGGGGGAGCCTGCTCACGGTTCACTGGGACACAACATTTAAAACCGGCCAAAGAAAATACCTCCAGACCCAGCAGCTACACGTGCAAACCTGGTTTTGCACAAGCAGCCGTCCGCTTACAGATCCCAGAGCT
This sequence comes from Steatornis caripensis, assembly GCA_013398225.1. Classification (NCBI taxonomy): domain Eukaryota; kingdom Metazoa; phylum Chordata; class Aves; order Caprimulgiformes; family Steatornithidae; genus Steatornis; species Steatornis caripensis. Next base: position 257,358 of record VZSC01017217.1, read on the forward strand.
TAAAATCTGCGGTTTACTGCTGCTCGCTGTGGTTCGGGGTAATCGCTCGCAAAGACGAGAGAGGAAATTCCTCAGCAAAGGGAAAATACTGCAGTGCAGTCAAGGCTGACTCTGAAGGAACGCTACAGTAACAATAAATAATAATGCGTGGGACTTGTAAGGTGTTTTTCATCGCAGGTATCAAAACGCTCTTCGCCGGTGCTGGCGGGGGGAGGACGAGCTGCCCCGCGCCGCCACGACCGCTCCCCTGCACTGCCGCGTGCCAGCCCGGCTCGAGCACCCGAACCAGCCTCACCCGAGCATCCTCCTGCCCGGGGAGGGGACGACTCCCGCGTGCGGCTGCGTGTTTTGGAACCCCTCTGCTCCGGCAAGGGTTCTCAAGACCCACCTGAGCCGCCGGTCGGGTTCATTCCCCCGTTAGCCCTCCCACGTTTCTGCTCGCCTTCTCAGCAAACGTGTGTGCTTTTGTACCCTCCAGAAAAGCTACCTAGGTGATGGCACCAACAACGGACACAACAAGCCCTCGCGTTAAATAAAGCACCAAAAGGCAGAGGTTTCTGCCCTTGCCCAGTGCCGGCTGGGCCAGAAACCCAGCCAGCGTCAGGAAACAAAAGCGATATCAAAACACAATTTGGTTATTACGATTCTTGCAAGGCTGTTTTGGTTTTAATAACAACACAATGTACATCACGAGTCTTACGCTGGGCAGTGAGCGCGGGTCCCTGTAAGAGCTGAAGCCTACGAAGGCTCCCACTGCCGCGGCACCAGCTGCACGGGTATATACGTAAGCATGTATACGCATCGGTGTAGGGAAACTCCGAAAGAGGATTTGAATGAATTGAACGTGTTGCTTAAAGGCTAATACTTAAACTCGATCCAAACATTACTGGCAAAAACACCTTATTTTAACACCAAGATTGCAAACCCAGGATTCCCACAGCCAAGGTCTAAATCCTTCACTCGAGGTCAGACCCAGCTCTGGTGTCTTCTCCTCGGCAAGGGCTCACCAGCACGGCCCCCCCGGCACGGCTCGGTGAAAGCTCGCAGGTGCTGGTTCTGCGCCCATCGGCGGCCCCGGCGTTGCCCGGTGGCTCTTCCCCAGGGAAGCGCTGCGCCCCGCGGGCAGGGGAGGGCACGGCTCCAGGGAGCGCTGCGCCCCGCGCGGTTGTGCCACCGTTTGTGAAATGCTGACGGCCGACCGCGTTCGCCCCACACGTGGAGGTGAACACGGACGCACGTGCAATCATACTGCTGTATATAGTTATGCCACGAACAAACATGTACGATTATTCCAACAGGTGTTGGATATCCGCCTCCGTTTGGGTCTTTGATGCGCTCCCCCCCAGCCACCCAATGTGGGGAGGGACCCGGCGCATCCCGCAAGACCAAACCCTGAGCGGACCGACCCTGCCAGCTGCTGAAACGCAGAGGTACTCCAGGTGTTACGAAAACATATGATCTCAGCCGCGTCTGGCAAATAAACATTACAAGGGGCTGTTTCAAATCTTTGTAGTAGCAAATCTCAGCACTTAACTAGTAATGCAATAAGTCCTATCAAGAGCACGCTGAAAGGTGGAATAAATTTCCCGGAGAACAATGCGGGTGATGTATGCATATGACCAACGCACAATAAAACTGTAGAATGGGAGGAAAAAAAATGCATACAGTCAATACAATAAAATCAGCACCGATATAGGCTGTGTAAGCGAATAAATCTAACAATCCAAATATTTTACAACACACTCACATGCAGAACATTTTTTCCCCCCAGAAATCTTAGGGTAAAAAAAAAAAAAAAAAAAAAAAAAAATCAGGCTGTTTTGCATCTTAGTGCATTGTAAAGGCATCAGCGGCTGTCTGCACAAATTACCATTCATCTAGGCGTTGTTGTGGAAATTTTCAAGGGATTTGCAGTAATTATATGACAAAATGCTTGCAAATCTCACTCATTGCTGAATAGAAACACACGGGTNACAACACACTCACATGCAGAACATTTTTTCCCCCCAGAAATCTTAGGGTAAAAAAAAAAAAAAAAAAAAAAAAAAAACAGGCTGTTTTGCATCTTAGTGCATTGTAAAGGCATCAGCGGCTGTCTGCACAAATTACCATTCATCTAGGCGTTGTTGTGGAAATTTTCAAGGGATTTGCAGTAATTATATGACAAAATGCTTGCAAATCTCACTCATTGCTGAATAGAAACACACGGGTCAAAGATTGAACACTCTCAGCTTGGTAATTTGTAAATGTCAATCAGACGGGGGCCGCGGGAGGCACACAGGCGTAAGCAGTGAAAGGCAGAGCGATTCCGTAGCAACCAGAAAAAGCCTTTTCAGTGCAGATTATAAAAGGCACGGGATAGTTTTACTTTCCAGCTTTTCTTTTTTTTTTTTTTTTTTTTTT
>VZSC01017218.1:343-32228 GCA_013398225.1 Steatornis caripensis
AAAGAACAAAAAATGTAAAGTTCTCAATCTTAACATAACATGGAAGAAGTCAGGCTGAACGTATCTGGTGTGCCTATTCCTCCACGCCACAGTTCCTGGGATGCGAGGAGGGATCTCTCCGCAGTCCTTCCATGTTAAGTTAAACATTGCACCACCATGTTCCCCTCACATCACTAAGTTCAATCCCCAGGCTGTTTCTTCTTTAAAATTATATAATATAGACTCTTAGGTAAAATCCACCTTTCTGAAGTACGCCCACTACTCCATCATCCCTCCATGACAGCCGCATTTCAGCATGCTGCATGGAAGAATTAGCTCAGAATTTGGGCTCTGCTCCCTATAGCGAAGCAGGCACAAATGCATGCACGTGAAAACCAGAAAGCATTTGCTTTCAATTGCTCTTGCTGGCAAGGGGGACATGCAAATACCTTCCCTCCCCTCACCCCTCTCCTTCCCTTCCCTCTTCTGGCAGTGTTTGCTCACGAGAAGTGCCAATGCCCCACACACATATCTTGGAAACAGCCCGCCAAACTCAACCCAGACTTTGAGGGACACTCCAAATCGTTCTGGGAAGCCCAGTCTCTGTGGGAGCTTTGGCCCTTCTTGGGAATCTACACCATCTGCTTGCATAGGCGTAGGGGGAAAACACAGGGCCACCTGGGCACAAAACCTGCCCTCTGGGACTAAAGATGAGCCACTATGGCTCTTCCACCACACAGAAGTACTGACTGGGCTGCTTCCTCTGCTCCCAGGGGCACTGATAATCTCATTAACCGAAGGAAGAGAAAGGCCCCCTTCTCCCAGAGGACACCACCACAGTGCAAAAATGCAGATTGCACAGGCAATCCACGCATCCTCCCCGCGCAGCACTTTGTATTCTATCCCCTTAAATGGCAGAATAGCTGTCTCCAAACAGGCTTGGCAAACCGGTGCCTGCTTCCCTTAACCAACCTCCCTCACTCAAGGCAGGCTGCCTGCTACTGCCCCTGCAGAGCCAGCCCTGCCTGATTTGTGCTACTCAGCCACCCAGATGTCCCTGAGAAAGCAGGTGCACCAATGTCAACCAGGAGACACACAGGCAGCAAGATGTTGAAATAATCATTTAGCTCTTACACAAGGGACTGCAGCCAGAGTCGCTGGGAAAAGCAGACAGTGGCAGAGTTGTTGGAAACCCTGTTTTATTTAGTCAATGACCTTCCCCAGCTTATCTGTTTCATGGAGAGTCCTAGAGGCCGAAATCTCTACCTCTGCAGAGTGGGTGGGTGGTCACAGCACTGTCCGCAAAAGACATGAAACAAAACCCTAATCACTTCACGCCTGACCGGGAGCATAATTCCTTTAGCAAAACAATCCAAGTCAGAACGGCATTTACAGAACCAAAGACTACTTAAGTCACTTCAAACCCAGTTCCATCAACCCCTTAATCCCAGAACAGCACTGCTGCGTCCTGGCACTGGTATGTCAGGATTTCAAAGGATAATTTTCCTGCAGTCCCCGCCCATGAGTGTCAAAGACAAATCAGTCTGCGCTGCAACTTCTGCTCCATGCCCAGCTCCATCTCAACAGGTGGAGCTTTCAATGATGCAGAACTCCAGACTTTTCAATGACACCACGCGGCCAGAGAGACCACTCTGACCCATCAATTACCTCACAGAACGAGATATTTTCACCTCTCTCCTACCAGGCAAGGAAGGGTCAGACCCACTATTTCCTCACACACACAGTCATGCACACACACTGTTCACCTGCTATCAGGCTTGCAAAGGCTGCTGTGCTGGATAAAAGCAAAGATAAAATGTCCAACCCAAAGGACACACAAACAGAGCTTCACTAACAAGGCTTCCTTCCCTTTGGCTTCATTTTGGCCTGGATTTCAAATAACCTCAGAGTTTAGGTCAGGTCAACAGGTCCCCAAAGAAGGATGGAGCAAAGCAAAAGAAAAAATAGCTTCAAGCAAGAGCACTAAAAGGAATGTCGTGACAATATGCTACACCATCCCTAGGAGGTCCTGGCTCAGAGCAGGCAGACTCCTGGAGCAGGGGAAACAAGGAGAAAGGCAGCATCTCTCAGCCTGTTAGCCAGATGGCCAACTATTAGCTAACACACCCTCTAATATACTGTTTTCTAGCTGTGCTACAGTTCATTTCCTACAGTAAGGGGGGGGGTCTCCATCATCACCTTAGTCACTCCTCTTCGTCTCATCACTAAAGTAGAATCCTGACATTTAACTCAACTGCTCCACAGGCGCTGCGCGCCACCCAGAGCCACTGCAACTTTTCTAGGTATCCAACGTGCTCAGCATTTTCTCAGCAGGCTGGATGCTTAGGCTGCAGACAGAAGAATATACCAGTCTCTCTCTTGAGGAGCAACTGCAGTGCCTGATCACTGTTCTTACAGTTCATAACTTTCCTGATTCTACAGCTCTGCCTCCACAAGGGCCCAGGAAAATAGGGAAAGGTCTGCGTCAGGATCCTAAACTGCCACGCATCAGTCTGCGATGGCTTGGTTCTACACTGCTGGGGACTGGTCTCTACAGACTAGGGGGAAACAACACGCTTACAGAGGCAGCAGAATCCCCCCTATCACTTCAGGCACAAGCTGGCACCTATGTATCAGGAACAGAATCATAGGAGATGGCCCAGCAAAGCAAGGCACTTCCATGCATGTGTGGGTGTTATAAATAATAGAAGGGTATAATTTATGGACTGCATTTTCCATGAGGCTCTTGGCTGCAGAGCCTTGCCAGCTATAGCATCAGAGCCCTGCCGAGTTCAGTTGTTTGTGAACATTTGCCCCACCCCACACACTCCTGTTTCCATGATCTCGTGGTCCCTCCTCCCTCTGCCACCCACTCAACCCCAGCAGCCGGAGTCTGACTGTCTTTCCAGGAAGCCCAAATTGAAGCAGCAGACTCACCACAGACTCCCTGCTGGCCACGCCAAAGGTAGCTTTCTGACGCTTGCTGGCGATGTAGGCAGAATTTTCCTGCAGTTTCTCCAGGAGCTGCCGGATAGGCTTGCAGTAGTTGGCAATCTTGCATTCCTTCAGGAAAGATTTCAGCTGGGAGGAGGAAAAGGAGAGGAAGAATGAAAGCAATGTAATAGTTTCCATAAACAGATCCCATCAGCAAAAAAAACCCCATTTCCCACCCACAGTGACAGACAGCATGGGGTGCGTTTTCCCTTCAGTTTATACCGTACTCCAATATCACCCATATTGAACCCTGGGGGTCCTGCCACCCTGGGCTGGGAGGATGCAAAGAGTTGCAGTGACAGGCCAGATGTTTGTACACAATCCAGTGCAGGGGCCTTGCTCAAAACCAGCTCTTTGCACCCTTTAACACTACTTCTTTCCGAAAAAAAACCCCGTATGAGTGGAGTTCAGGCTGCCAGCATGAAAAGTCTATGCTCTCTGGGGCCTCAGCTCCTAGCTGCCATTGTAGTTACAGTATCACTGTCTCCTGCTCGGCCAAACAGTAAGAAGGACTACAGACCAGATGCACCGAGACCAGGGGTAACAACAGATACTAGATGGCCAAAAGCACAGGGAAGCCAGGATTAGAATGGGAATTAGTCTCTGGATTAAGACTGTAGAACACCAGTGGATATTGGAATGGGAATATCAAATACAAGAGGCTGTGGATGAGACTGATGCCTGAGATAGAAGGCAGAGCTTGAGAAGAGACTTAAACTTGACGTGGAAGTGTCTGTGAACTGGGAGTAAGGATCTTTGGCATAGCTTGGTGGGAAAACTTGGTGCTGCTACAGCAGCAGAGCTGTGGGTCAGGAGGGATGGCCATCTGCAGAGCCACACGGCGTGAAGTTTGCTTAATGCCTGACTGTACCAACCCAACTCCAACTGGCACCACTGATTTTTCAAGGGCACAAACCCTAACACCCACCACACAAAAATTTACAAAATAACCCTCTCTGTGGACAACTTGAGCAGCATGGGCCTAGGTAATTCTTTCTTTTAGACCCATGGCCTTACATATAACCCTCAGGATAGGAGCCCACCTGCCAGGAAACCACAAACCCTACTGCTGCCTGAAAGGGCAAGGACCGTCCTACTCTCAGACAATCTGCTCCTGACCTCTCTCTGTGCCCAAAACACACTTCCTCCCCTCAGACAGTGAGACTGCATTGCAAACAGAGCACGTTTTGAGGGTGTTTTTTTATCTCAGTAGCCTTGTCCTCAAACAAACCTCTTTTCTCCCCACCAAACACAACTCCCCTTCCCAATACAAACCACCTCCAACACCACTGCACTGTTCTGACACCTCCAAAGTAAAAGCTGAGGCAGCAGTGGATGCTCTTGCTGACAGAGAGATGGGGGTCTCCAGACTGACTCGTGGCTTGGATTCAAGCTTACTACACTTCTTGCTAACAGTTTTCACCAATGCCAAGACAAGCCTCTGGAGTGCTGTCAAATTCTGCAGGCCAAGCTCTTTGCTAGAGCCATATATACAGACACACTGCACAGACATTTGTTTTAAAAGGGCAAAAGAAGATGGTTAACCACAATGGAGCCTTCACCTCAGTTGGGACCTGCAGATGCTATGGTGATAGAGATACATGGTTTCTACTCAGCAAATACAGTACCACTTTCTCTACTTATGGCTTCAAATGCTCTGCTCAATAGGCAAAAGTGGGGGAAGCAGGAAGATGTCTCCCTCCTGTCAAACCTACACGTCGGCTTGATCTTACATGCCAAGTGGGTAGGTATTAAATGCTAATCAAGAAGTGACAGTCACACCTAGCACCTCTCTGTCAGGACACTGCTCTCCTGATGGGTATATTGCTGCAGGATCTGCTGTCTGCTACACACACGGAGAATGTCCCTCACTACCGAGCAGCAGGGGCTTCTATTGTCCCTTTATCCGCAGCACATGCACACCTGCCATCATACATCCAAATCAGAAAAATGTGAGTTAAAATGAACATCCTTCCCCCCTTCCACACAGCAAACAGCCCATCAAACAAGTACAAAGGAACCATCAGCAAAACTATTCTTCTGCTGGTAAAGCCTGTCCTACCCTCACTCTCCCAATCTAAAATATTTATTTTTTATAGGTGCTGCATATTTATCTCCACTGAGAGATGCATTTGTCATTCCATTTATCTCACTTGATCCCTACAGCTGCAGCCCCAGATCCATTTCATCCGCTACCACATACATTATCATTTTTCTTTCGTTGCAGAAGTGTCACTAGAAATCCTGCAAAATCTCAAGCTCTATCTGTGCAGTTTGGTGGTGTGTGTTCGCTCCCACAGCCGTACGCTTCATTTCTTCTTCCCCCCTCCTCTCTTCTACCCCTGCAATCTCTCACAGTCCCACCAATATCTGCCACAGATACTAACGAAACATAATGAGATCTCAGTCCTGTGTTAAGAGGCGGAGAACAACCAAGAAGGTAAAAGAAGACAGAGGAGAGAGAGAGAAAAGGACTCTGTGTATACCTTTTTCCACTCTGCCACATACAACAACCATATCTTTCCAGAATAAAAGCATTCAGAACATTTGCGTGTACGTGTGTGTGCGTGTATGTTGTTAACATCTCACATTGGTTCCTAGCTAAGCAGCACTGTGATTAGAGGGATTGATTCTGTCAAACTGCCAGCCTTAAACACCAATGGTTTATACCAGCAGAGACCACAGCAAAACCCCAGCTCCTCTTACTGTAAACGACGCAGGGAACTATAAATTATCTGAAACAGCTGGGCCTGTGTGTTCCAGGGAACCCAAATCAAGCCCAATCCCCCACTCACAAAAAGCAGAGGGAATATTCAATTTGGGGCAGAGAGCGAGCAGCAGTAGGAGTGGCTGCTGGCAAGGCAAGGCAAGGCAAACCAGCACCTCCTGCCCCTCTGTCTAGCTCATGCCATCTCCTGCCTCCACCCAGCAGTACCTTCCCCTTATCAACGCCCGGCCCGTTTTTTCCCTCTAACCTCCCCACTCTGCTCTGTGACAGGGCTCTAGAGGAGGGAAGAGGCAGTTTCTTCCAAGCATCCAGACACAGAGGCTCTGCACTCTGAGCTCCTTTCCAGCCTGTGGAGGCAGTGACCATCGTGGGGTCATCCCAGCGGCTGGGCAGAACAGAAGCCTTTGAACTGTCTCCCATCCCTACTGGCTCTCCTTTCCTTTGATCTGCCCGGGTGCTTCCTGCCTTCCAAGCAAGGAGGTTTTAAAGTTCGGTTTGAAGGCAGTTTAGCCTAGCTTCTCCCAAAGCTGCTGACCAGAAGATGAGGAACACAACCCTCGCCAGCTGGAACACAGCCCCTACGACACGGCACTGAGAGAAGCGTGAGCTCATCGGGGAGGAAGAATCAGGACAGATGGATTTTTACAGTTAACTGGAACCGTTCCAGGAGAAAAGTCTTCCCCCCACACTTCCCCGAAGACTCTGAGATTTTGGGAAGCTAACCGCAGCACCCCAGCCCAGCAGACGCCACGAGGCTGTGGTTAGTGGCAGCCAAATAGGAATCCGATAGCATTAATTCTCTGCAGAAATACAGGCTGGTCCCAGGGTGTGTTTGGAAGCCACAGGGCGCTTGGTGCCAGAGGGCCGTCAGCCGTTTTTCATTCCAGCTAGAACATCGGCTCCGACAGCTTCGATGCTCTCAACAGCTACTGGCTGAGAGGAAAGGGCTTTGTTTGCTGCCGATAAGCGAGAAGCACACAAAGCAAGAGCAAGCACAGGAGCTGCTTTCCTAGCACAGAGAGCGCCTGTCAGCTCACATTCGCCAAAGCAGCCTACTGCCAGCTAGGCAATGGCCTGTGCCAGGCTGCAGGGACCCAGCCAAGAGCCATGCGCCTGACAGATGCCAGCCTATTACATACAGCAGAAACAAGGCGATTTGCCTCCCAAGCAGCCTGTGGGTCCCGACCGAGACACTGCTCCCATGTCAACCAGAGGCATCACAGCAACAGGGTATGCACATACAGGGTCTCAGGGCAGACACCAAAGCAAAGCAGAGGTTCATGTCCCCGTGGAGGATACGACAGCAGCCCTCTCCCAAGCTTGTATGACAACTGCCGCTCATGAGTTAAAAACAGGGGAGGAACTCAGGGAACACATTCCAACATGTTTGCACTCAGCAATCTTACTGTTCAAAGGAGAGGGGCCACTGCTCATTCAAAACTGAAGCCACCCAGCTAGCAAGGTATTGGGGAAGGATTAGGCACAATACACCCAGATGCACAGCACCACTAGCCAGTTTTATTGCGTACAATGAAGTATGTAAACACGAAGTATCTCGGAAGAACATCCTGCACAGCGGAATGCCAGAGGAGAGGCAAAGGAGACTACTTTGCAGCACTTCCGTTAGATGCAGCAAGGAGGAGGAATGGAGCCAGGAACTGTACTGTTTTGCACGGAGGGACTGGGGGAGAAAGTGCCCCAGTTGATGGAGGTACTGTGAAAGGAGGGACGGTTGCCATCTCGTGGAGAGCACGTGAGGGAGGCCATAAGGCAAGGAAAAGTACGGGCTCACAGAGCCCAGGTACTGCTCTGACACAACACAGCAATTCAGACAACTCTGAATTGCCAAGAACTCATCTGCATCCACCAGTCCAAAACACATCTCTACAGCAGTTATGCAGCCCTCTGTTCCACTTTGGCTCCCACAAGACTGGCAAACTCCACAACCACTTTCACCTACCTTCAGCCTCCTATTTAGAAGTGATGCCTCCTCAAAACATGAAGAAAAACTATAATCAAGAAAAGGTAAACAGCTCTCCTCTCACATTGTGGTGACCACCTGGAGTTCACTGTTAGCTTAAACTACTTTATCCCAGTCTGTGCACATTCAAGGCGTGACCAAGAAGCGTCTTACACCTTACCTGAATGACAGTGGGGAGAACCAACTCTGGGAATCCAATGCTGTAGGCTTGGCAATGGAGATACTCAAGCATCAGGTCATAGAGCTGCTCAATGAGTCCATCCTGGGTAGGGGAAGCAGAAATAGAGGTATCAGACAAGAACTAAAGCCTGCAGCGCCCAGACTGGGAAATGAATATCCAGCCTTACGGGACAAAACCACAAAGCATATTGCTAGGGCAACTCTGTTGTTTACAGAGAAGCTGTGCACTGTTGGCTGCTGGGGTTCCACGTACTCGGAAGGCCTTCTCCTGCAGGTTGGCATTGGAAAGCTTCAGGATCACTGCGAAGTTTATAGGTTTAGCACTCATACGCCCTGGCTTCTTGTTGAAATCCACTTGTTGGAAAATCTACAACAGAAAAAAACCAAGCGTAAACATGATCACAACGCAAAACAAAATAGATAGCAAATAACTCAACGGAGATCGCACAGTTGGTGGCAGAGCTGACAAGACAATCCAGAAATCCTGATTCCTGCTTGCCTGTTCCGACCACTGTCCCACAGCTTTCTTAAATACCCTAGGCAAGGCACAGTTAGGGAGCAAACACCAACCATGCTCGAAGCTTTAGAGATCTGTGTGTGAAAGGTGCCACAGAAGTGTGAGGTAAAAGGAAACCAACGCAAGCAACAGCACAAGAAACTAGAGGTTTGTTCCTCAGACCCATGCTTCTAATGGTCAGAAAGATCGTACTACAAAGCTTGAGTGTATTTTGAAGCCGTCCCTTAAGGCGAGAAGCTTTTCAACAGCAAGACTAAATGTTGCTTACACCAAATCCATTACCTTTTTATTGCCACTGAAATAATTGTCCTAGGAAGCAGAGACCAGTAAGTCCTTTTCACAAACACCCCTTGCCAGGCAAGGTTTCTATTCTAACACGTTTCCCATTGGTGTCACTTGTACCAATTATAAATGAACAGCCTTTGAATAAGCGCATATTATTCTCCGTGGACGCATTTCATTTTATAGCAAGGGACATGGAGAAAAACCGGTCCCTTCCCAGAGTTGGAGAGGAGACCTTGCACCCTGCTCATAAAAATGATGAGCACACACAAGCTCTAGGGTACAGCTGGATGACTAGCATATAACACCAAAAGGCAGACCTGCACCTTTGCTTTTGTGTTTTCCCAGAGCTTGTTTAATGACAATGGTTGGGGAGAGGAGTGTTTCTGAAACAGAAGGTACGAAGCTTGCATAGGAGAAAGAAGAAAACAGAGAGGAAGTTTACATGTGCATGTGTGAATGGCTCTCCCGGGTGACATCTCAAGTTCGGTTTTAATTAAGAAGAGCCGTTACTGCCTTAAAACTTAACAAATTGTAATCCAGACTAAGAACTATTAAAGCCTATTAAAGACTATTAAATGGGGAAAACCCCATTCCCTCCTTTTTGGGAGGAGTTTTCCAACTTCACTGGGGGAAGGGTAACATGAATCAATGAGAATTTCCATGCTTCAGTTCCCCGAAAAGCTGCATTTGGCACACAGGAAAGCTATCTTCCATTTAAATCAGCGAGAGCCAGAATCTGCCTTGGTCCCTACTGCCCTGGGCAGGTAACAGGGTACACTGTCCCAATAAGCCTGCGTCTGTGCTGCTCTTCCTCTGAAGCTGTGATACAGGAACGAGGAAAAGGTGTCTAAAGCAGCAGCAATACAAATACACCCTTGCCCTGCTGGGTAGGGGCAGACCTCAGGAGAAAGATGGTAAGAACTGCAAAAACCACTTGATCCAGGGCATAATCCTAGAGACCCCCATCAGGGGATAACAAGTGGCAATCAAGAGAGGTGTTCACTAGCAATGGGATCTCATTTAAAAAAATTAGCCAACATTGGTAGTAATTTGCATAACCAATGACAGCCACTGAGGGGGGGCTGACGAGGAGCATATCCTGCCCACCCATACTTTTGAGCACCTTAAAAGCAACCTCCACTTCCTCTCCCTGTCCCCAATGCTTTTAAATTGCACTCCTCAGCAGGAAATAATTTCTATTCCCGCTACGCAGCAGCAACACATTCATCATCAGACCCCAACCAGCCCAGCAACGTGTGGATGCAGCACACTGATTGCTGGAGGTAAGGAGGAAAGGGAGGGTGTTCAGGTCACACAGATGCCCCAGGCCAGAAAAGCATGGAGACGACTATTGATTTTTTTACATTTTATTTGTCAATCCAGGTTATTTGGAAGGGAGGGACAAGCTAGGTGGCTTGTGAAAACAAAGAGCCCTAGCCTAGGGAATCGATGCTATAAACCTTGTTATGCACAGTTATTTCTTTGGCCAAAATAGTAGTATTGATCCCTGAGGTCAGATGCATTAAAGCAAAAGGTGTAACGCTCTGTGGGATCCGCTAGGCAAGCGGGGAAATGCAACCAGAGGTTTTGAAACTCTCCCAGGAGGTGCCAGGGAGCCGGTCAGGACCTGTGGGAAAGGGGGAAAATGTGGTTCCCATCTCAAAACCGTGCAGAACGGATCAGCTAACAGCCAGACTGGAGAAGATGACTGATGTCTAGGAATCCTGTGGCAGGGTGGAAAGGCGATAATGAGGGACTAGAGGGCCAGAAAATGTCAAAAGCCGACAATTTAGCTTAAGTGATAACCACTAGCAGACAGAGGAAAGGACAGGGCAACACAGGCTGGAAGGAGGATTTTTGGCAATCTCAAGCTCACAGACGCTTTCCATGTGGCTAGTCAGAAGGGTGCTCAGATACAGAGTTTATGCTGCCAGAGTGCAAACCAGAGAACCAGCTGCGCACCCACAGCACTCCCACTGCATCGCCTCATCCACACCCCCATTCCTTTCTCTTGGGCTCTAGCAAAAGCCTCCTGGCATCTGCTTTGATCACCCCAAGGCTGGCTGCCCCAGGCCAGCTCACAGCTAGGATGCAGCATGATGCTGGGCCTGCCTGCAGCCTTCCCTCAGGGCTGTCATCTCCCTCCCACTTCACTGAGAGAGCCTAGTTAAGCCACTCAGGCAGAGTCTGATTATTTCACGTTCGGACAAGCTGCCCAACTTTCTGCAGAAGCTGGCTCGAAGCACTTAGTCACAAAACAGTTAAAGTTGGAAGTGACCTCTGGAAGTCATCTAGCAGGGTCAACTAGAACAGGCTGCTCAGGACCACATCCAGTCAGACTTTGGTTATCTCCAAGGATAGACACTCCACTTTATCTAGGCAACCTGTTCTAGCCTCACTATATAAAACCGTTGGGCTTTCCCCCCCTCCAATGCTTAAGTGAGACATCCTATATTTCATTTTCTGTGTATTGTCTCTCAACTTGTCACTAAGTGCCATTGAAAAAAATCTGGCTTCAACCTCTTTATTCACAGAACGGTTGAGGTTGAAAGAGAGCTCTGGAGGTCACCTTGTCCACCTAGACCCACCCGCCCAGGACCATGTCCATATTGCTTTTCAGTATCTTCAAGGATGGAGACTCCACAACTTCCCTGGGCAACCCGTGCCAGTGCTCAGTGACTCTCACAGTAAAAGAAGCGTTTCTTGATGTTCAGACAGATGCTCCTGTTTCAGTCTGTGTCCACTGTATCCTATGCCATCACTGGACGCCACCTAAGAGAGCCCGGCTCCATCTTCTACGCAACCTCCTGTCAGGTATTTTACACACATTAAGATCCTCCCTGAGCCTACTCTTCTTGAGGCTGAATGCTCCCAACTCTCACAGCCTCTCCTCAAACAACAGATGCCCCAATTACTTCATCTCTGTGGCTCTTCCCTAGACTCCCTCCAGTACGTCCAGATCTCCCTCGGACTGGAGAGCCCTGAACTAGTCGCAGCACTCCAGCTGTGTGCTCAGCAGACGGGAAAGACAACAGTCAAACTGCTGGCAAAGCTCTGCCTAAAGCAGCCCAGCATGCCATTTGCCTTCTTTAATGCAAGGGCGCATCACTGGCTCTTGGTCAACTTGTTGTCCATGCGTTCCAGACAGCTGGCCCCCAGGATGTTGTTGTTACAGGGCGAGTCTTCCTCAGATGCAGGACGTTGCATTTCTCTGTGTTGAGCTATATGAGGTTTCTGCCTGCCCGTTTCTCCAACCTGTCAAGGTCCCTCGGAATTGCAGGACAATTACCTGGTTTATCAACAGCTCCTCCCAACTTCGTATCATCTCCAAGCTTGCTGATGGTGCCACTCTGCCCCACCATTCAAACCATTAATGACTATGATAACCAGTACCAGTATCGATCCCCAGGATGCATCACTAGTGGCTGCTCTCTAGCTAGATTTCATGCCACCGATCACAGCATGAGCCTGAACGTTCAGCCAGCTCTCAACAAACCTCACAGTCTGCTTATTTAGTCTGCAATTCATCAGCTTGTCTGAGGAAGTTATGGGAGATGGTATCCAAAACCTTGACAAAGAGAAGATAAACAGCATCCACTGCTCTCCCCTCATCCACTGAGCCAACCATCTCATTGTAGAAGTCTATTAGATTGGTCAGGCATGATTTCACTTAAACAGCTCCTGGTACCTGCAGGGCTGTGATACAAAATTTAAGAGCTACAATATAGTGGTGGAGGAAGGAGAGCAAGGAAAAGGAAAGACATGTCTTCAGTTGGTGCATTGGCTCGGCTTAGTCTGTCTAAAGTTTTTTTTCCCTCTCTGTGTGAGGGAGGCAAAGTGTCCATGTTTTGCAAAAAACTAATTTTAGATCTGTGCTTAAATATGTGACAATGTCCAGCATTATCAATTCTTCAACTACAGTCTTCGCAGCAGCCGATTTTCTCTGACACAATCTGCTGCCCACTCCCATATATGTTGTGCTCCAACCCCCTGGGACTTTCTCCGAAGCAAGCCGCACATTCAAAACAAGACTCAAGCCATTTAAGTGTCAAACACTCGTGCCTTCCTAAGCACGTCAGGGTTAACCTCCTCTCCCATCTCTCCACAGGGGAAGACAATTTAAAATTGGCATGCCAAGTCTGCCTGTGGGCAGATTTCCACTTTGTTTATCCACACCTGCCTTCCAGCAGATGAGCCACCAATTTTCCTACCGCAGAAACTAATGCCTGTCACACAATAATTGAAGTGATGAAAAAAAAACAAAACCCAAAAGCCAGGGATCTCACAGGCTCTTCAAGAGGAGTAACAATACAAAAATAAAAGCCTGCCTGCTTTACAGTCTCTCCCAAGCCACCTCCTCCTACCTAAGATGTAATTTTAGCAAGCTGCTGCTTTTGTTCCATCCTGGAAAGCAGAGTCAGAGAGAAGACAGCACTGGATGTCCACGCCGGGGAGCATCAGCACTTGTCAAGATGCATCAAGGAGCCAGCTCTCATGTCTCCTGGCAGGGGCTTGGGGAATTCCTGTGCCTACAGGGAACTGCATAAACATTCAATCTGCCGTCTCTTGAAAGCACAGCAGCAACAGGGCTGAGACAAGAGGTAGCAAGGGTTGGGTTTCCCTGGTGGAGAGGGGGAAGGGAAACAGTTACACCCTCACTTCTTACACAAGAAGCTTCACAGACTCTACACTCTAAGGCCATGCAAAGCTCTCTCCAAAAAGTGTTCAAAACGTAGGGTCACAAACTCCACAGCCATTCTTTTACCGCACTTGGATTCAGTTGAAACAGTGACAGACAGAGCAGCCTTTCCTCCTTCCTATCAAACGGAGCACACCTTATGCTGGGAAAGCTTCATTCCCCGATTTCCAGTCGTGCCCCTCAAGTCTACTCCTCCTTAAGTACCAACACACTGATCAGATCCCTCAATTTCATGATGGTTTGGATAATGGGCTTAAAATGGATTTTGTTCCATGACATGGTGTGGCATGAGACTAATGTCTATTGACTAGGCACTGCTGAATTTGTGAGGTGGTAGAAACAGGCTCATACTTAAAGCACTAGGCTGGGCATCAGAATGCAGATTCTCCTCCCAGCATCACCACAGCCAGCTTAGGACTTTGGACAAGTCACTGCTCTGTGCACTAGAGCGTCCTACCATCTCATTTGCACAGCTGGAATACATCTCCTGCCTGAGGATAGCTTGTGGAGACACACTAAGGGTTGTAAGTGTGTTCAGATACCTCTTAGGGGATGAGGGAGCTGGGAAGAGATGGAAGTATAAAAGGAATAGCCCTGAATGCTCTCAGGAAGTCCATAGAATTTTTGAGGGATCCCTTGCACAAGGTAGGCAGGAAGAATGGAAAGGCTGACAGCTACAGGGAGATATGGGAGTTTAACATCATGCCAGTCACCTTGGGTTATAGAAGCTACGGTAAAATAATTGTTAAAGTAATGGGAATGAGTATGCACATGCGCACATTTACCCTGCCCCCACCTCTCCCTTGTCACCAACACCTGGACAAGCTAAGCTGAGCAGTGCCTCACAAACACACACAGCAGGATCGGATGTGGTCAGGGGCTTGTGGAAGCTGGGAGGAAGCTCAGCGTGCAGTGTGGTAACGTCTGGCTGGGGCCCGACACACAGATTACAGCCGAGGTGTTGGGGCCAGAATGCAAAGAGAGGGGGAAGGCCCCGAGGGGGAAAAAGGCTTTATGTCTCAAAGCGCTAGAAAGTAAAAAGCAGAGAAACCATCCTCGCCCCAAGCTCTGCTACCCCAGAGTGGAGATGCCTCTGTCACCAAATCTGGTTGGCAGAATTTCAAATATGCACAAACAAGAGGAAGGAAGCAGGAGAATGGCAAAGCCACACAGGCCAGGGCCAGGGAGCAGTGGCGGAGGTGGGAGAGCAGAGGGAAATTTATAAACATCGCTGCCTTCCACAGGCTCAGAGGATGTGGTTTGCTAAGGACGTGTACAACAACATGAAACCACAAAAGCCTTTGCTTCAACAGAATTTGATTAGGAATGAGCCTGGCTGACTCAGAGCATTTATTATAGAAGTCTCCCTCCCTCCTCCTCTTCAGTGTCCAGCCTCGTGCTGGCCTACTGGGGGTTCTGCATTCCTCTCCCTGCAGTTTGGCTGCACCACTTCTGTACTACCTTCTCACAGAAGAAAGGCTAGAAAGACCTATGTGGAAAGATACCAGGCGTCTGATATGCAAGAAAGCTGGATGGTCTCTTAGCATCAGTATTTTACCAAACATACTGCATTTTGCCAGTCTGCATTTACTGAGGTCTTTTTCTAAATAAATTCTTCATTCTTGAAGGGCTTGTTCCTTCCATTTCCCTTTGTCTGCAGTTAGGAGAAACTCCTCCTTTTGCTAAGATACATACACATCACCAGGACCAAGTAACAGCAGCTTGGGGAGTTACTGCAACCAGCTGAGCCTCTGAATTTCTTTGGCAAATCCTTTGCCTACTCCAGCTGGATCAGTTAAACCACCTAGGAATGTATTTTTGCACCAGCTGATCTTCAGTACTCTCCACTCACAGGCCAATAAAAGTTTAATCCGGTTTACTAACCAAACAATGCATTCTGTCCGATGCTGTTTCCCAGGGATTTTAGGGAGTAAGCAAACTGAGCAATATTGGGAGCTGTTGGCAGGTGTAGTAAGCGAGAGTGCTTATTAGGTAGTAGCATCAGCCATTGCTAGGTCAGCAGGAACCAACTAACCTCTAGGATAAACGGCAACACTGGGATGAAGGTTCTGGTATTCTCAGACAACAGCGTAAGTGCACGGATGCAGTGCATGCGCAGAGGGTAGAAACGAGCCATTGGTACCAGCCTGGAATGAAAAAGAGAAAAAAGGATATTAGGCCAAGTTTATACAGAAACTGCACCTGCAGCCTTCAGTGACACTTGAGAGCCTTTCCTACTCTGCAAGAGGAAGACGGCTTTAGTATTGCACAGCAAACTGTTGGAGCCACTGAAGCTATCCCATCCCATAATTGGAAAGAAAATTCACACGGGTTAAAGCTATAACACTAACACACAAATTCCTGCAACCAGAGCACTAGGTATCCAGCTTCTGCTGGGCTAAAGTGCTACAAGGCAAGAGCTTTGCAGGTGAAGTTTATCACTGCCGCTGTTTAGTCACGTTCAACACTTTTGGCTCTCGTGCTCCCAAAACAGGTAGGTATGCAAGAAAAAGCATCAGGAACCAGCAGTAAAATGCCCACCTAAAGCAGGAAGTTTGACCAAGAGAAGGGCTCCCCCAGCATACCAGGGGTACTACAAGGAGAAAGATATTTCCCATTTCAGGCTATGCACCCTCAGCGTACCCACAGAATTCATGCTTTCACCTAACAGCGACCCTCCGAGTGTAGAACATCGCTGAGGCAGAAGCAGCTGGACTGGCAGTGACCAGCATATCACGAAGGACAGAGCAGGAATGAGAGTGCCCTCTCGCAGCCGAATCTGTTCAGCTCTCTCCAATGCAGAGGAGCACCCGAGTTATTTCGATCTCCTTCAGAGAGGCAACATGTACGTTTGAACAGCCAGTAATCACCACGCAGGAGAAGAGGCCAGACTTTCTTTGGCTCACGCTTCAAACCATTATGCAACTCGGGTATTAAGAAAGAGGTAGAGCCAACTCCCTTTGTCAGGTTGGGACTGAGAAGGGTCAGCTCCCCCAGCACCATGTAAGGCAGCAGTAGAGGGAAGACTGCAGAGCTATCCCTAAAAGACCTCAGACCTCATTACTGTACCATGCTAGAAACCTCTCACTCTGAATGACCTGTACTTGAAGACATGGATGCCTCCAGCATTAACAAGGATTTAAAAAAAACCACAACCAAAAAACCCCAACAAAAAACCCCTAGAGTTCCCAGACAACCAGCTCAAGTCTGATAAATGAATCCCTCCTCTCCCCAAAGAGCTTGCTGAGCAATCCCGGAGAGCAAAAAAAAAAATGTCTGACCAGGCACCATAAATCACCTGCATCTCCTCCCCTCCAAATAGTGAAATAATTATCATTGGATCCATTATAGAAATAAATCTGCTTTGCACCCCTGATCTGGCACCACTGGAGATGACGAAAGCCATTCTCAGGAATTAATTGATCGAGGAATAAACCTGTTAAGTGTATAGATTTACTGTAAACCAAGACCATTAATTTTAGCGTACGTGGCCATGCAACAATCTGCTTAACTTCCCGATGGCTAGATGCACAGGGAATACAAAACACAGCTGGGTCTCAGCTCTGCTGAGAAAGGTCCAACTGCCCGGTCAACCCAGGGTGCATCCGGGGGTTTCAAACAGACTCACATTTCGTCTCAGCACAGCATGCTCTCTAATGTCGTACCATCACTGTCTCTTGGAATGCTTGCTGTACTTCTCCCATGCAGCCAGGGCACAGGCTGTGGCGTACAGAACAGCCTAAAGGCTTCTCAAGGTTTATTTTTACTCACTACAGCTCCTTCTGTTATACTCCTGGATGATCACAACCTTCCTCTGGCTAGAGAGGACAGAGAAAGCTCAACATCAGCCTCCACCCCATCAGGACAGGTCACCAAGGGAAGTTGCACAGGGACACCAAGGCTGTGCTTGCTTCTCCGTGGAGGAGGCTGTATCTGCTTTCTCCCCTCTACGTTCTGGGAGCCAGAACCCAAAATTTAATGAGCACCAAAAATCCTCGTTTAACTGTAAGCCAAAGGGAAACTTCGTTTTTGTAGCTTAGCCCTGGGAGTGAGGTAGAAATCCAAACAGACATGATCAGAAAAACACTTTATGGGATGAGGGAAAAGGGGATAACCGAACAGGAGCTTCTGCAACCCGCCCCCAAACAACCAAAAAACCGTGAACTCAGACAAATGCAAGCACACAGATCAAAAGGAGGAACTTATGGACTGTGGAGGCAGAGAAAAGCACAAAGGAGAGAAAGGAAGGGGGAAGACATCTCCTCATCCTACTACCTCTGCAATACCTACAACACTGCCCCATTGGTCAAACTAACTGCAACCTTTGAGCTGTTTGTGCTAACAGCATTGCTCATTATCCCATGGCAATTCGATGGGCAAACTCAGCAATGAGGCTCTTCCCAGCACCACAGAAGTCAGAAACCATCAATTCCAGCACTTCTCTACTCATTAGTCCAACTTCCCTGGACCACGTGATGAGCACGGGGAACCTCGACACACATGGGGTCCATTTTTGAAATATGTATTACTAAAAACAGTTTTAATGCATTTCATATGTTGGAAAGCAAGAAGAGGGAGCAAGAAAATGAAGGAGCCAATTTTGATTTTAGCAGGCAACTCCCTTCTACTAGTTATCTTAGTTAATCACTTTTTAAATTCTGCCCCTGTCCCTGCCTAGAGGAAAAAGCCTGTGATGGATGCCGGTTTCTCCCCATTTCCCTCGCATAAGAGGCCAGGGTGGCACGAGGAGCTGATCGGGTCCCACAGACAGACACCAACGTCTGCTGACTGCCCTTTTGCTGTAGCCAGGCGCCATCTCCCGGTATGGGGAAGGGGAGCCTCCTCCCAGCGCTACTACCCTCCGGATGCACCCAGGAGCACTACACCACATCAAGAGCAGAAATGAAAGAAGGTATTCCAGATGTTACACAGCACTCTGCCCCACCACCTGATCACCCCTCCCCCCAAAGCTGAGCAGCCCACAAAAACGAAGAGAAGGGTCCAGCTCATTCATGCCATCGCCACAAAGTCTGTTCGCAGCAGATAAAAAGCAGTGCCCAAGCAGATGCATACCCCTAAACGGGCCTTCCAGAAACACATGAAGTGGTACATGAAGCACAAAAACCCTTCACCTGCAGGCTAGATTACTTTATCCTCTCACCTCAAATAGAAACAACTTGAGTTCTTCCGTTACACCCAGTTGCTACGGACACACCTACACCAGGGGATGCGGCACAGAGACTGACTCTTGCTAGTCTCAGCTCAGCACAGCCACCAACACTGAGAAGAGGCTGTCTGTGGTCAGGAAGGAGCCACAAGGGATCCCGGGTATAGACTGAAGCCCATGGAGTCACATCACTCCCACATCTGCTAACCTACCTACCCCCTTTTTATATCCTGGGTACAGGCTTGGCCCAGTAAAGAAGCTGGAGTGGTATCTATTTCTATTTTCCCCATCCTAGAATGCATCTGTTGGGTTCCCAATTCTCTGAAGCCTTGTCAGAGAGTAACTGTACTTCATGCCAAGCAGCCCTGTTCATCACAGATGCTAACAAATTCTATTCACTGCTCTTGCTGAGACTCACCCGATTTATCTTTCCTTGGCCCCAGATAGACGATTTATCTGCCTGGACGAGTAGGAACCTGCCTAGATTCATCCGCAGGACAGCTACAGCTCTACAACAGCAGTGGGAAGAAGCCTGTGCACACGGGGGATGGGAAGAGGGATGTATGCATGCTCTAACGATCGTTTAAATCTGCTTATCTTCATCACCACTTGGGAGTTCTTCAAGACCAGGCGAGTGGTGTTTTAAAGCTGAGAATCTGGTTAACAGAGCTAACAGGATTTCAGAGATCACCAGAGATTCAGAAACTCCCTCAATGCTCATTATTAACAGCCATTTCAAAGCACAAAAATTTCACATATAAACTGATGGGAAGAGAAAGAAATTCTCAGCAGAGACAAACTAAAAACAAATGTGCTCTACTTAATCAAATTCTAACAAATATGCACAAAAATGCATCTTCTAACTGTATTTACTGAGCTAGAGATGAGGACTTGATTCTGTACTTTGGCACTGTTAGGTCCTGAGGCAAGTCACTACGTTTTCCTTGCTGCTTCGTACAACTGGGAGGATAATCTGTCCAGGCTATTCAGATTGCCACTTCTCTTATACAGAGAATTTAGCCTAAGAAAGAATAACCACAACTTTCTCACCAAACATACAGGTGCTCATGACACATCTTTGGCTGGAATGCTTCGATCAAAAGCAGCTCTTAGACAACTCCTTACAATGCAAGGTTAAATCCAAATCACATAACAGTAACACCCCTTAGTAACCGCTCTGCCACATTGAGGCGGAGAAAGGAGTATGGCCAAAAGATGGAAAAAAAAATTCTACTTACTTTATACAGCCAATGATGACCTGCGTCAAAGGATAGATCAATGGCTCCATGACCTCACTGGGATAGATGGTGCTGAGAACCCGACACCAGAAATACAGGCAGTGGATATACTGCCAGTTATAAACAGACTGGAAATTCTCCTGCAGAAAAGGGAAAAACACAGGCACAAATTTGAAAATGTGGCATTTGATAGTTCACTCTGGTTTCTCCACAGGACTCATTTTATCCAGCATTCTCTAAGAGGACACTGCGTACTGTTTAGCGGGGAATAACTGAACATTCTAGCTGTCACTTTGATGCTAGTGGTGACCAACCACCCAGCAAGTTCAGATGCTGCACTGGCAACATTATGATTTGGTACTAGTTAGTGCTTTGAAGGAAATAATGAGCAATGCACAGACTGCTTTTCTTCACGAGTATGCCTCATTTGAGGATGATTTAATCATCCAGCTCACAGCAGATGGTGGGATGTGGCCAAGTGTTAGGAAACATTTAACTGTTCCATTTACCCACAGTCCCTGGGACTGTCCCAGTCTCCCACAGGTACGAAGGCAGGAAAGCAGTACCCCTCTGTGACACACTTGTAAACTGCCTTCTGGTCTCTGCAGGCCAGAGGCAGTGGGGGAAGGGTGTGGAAAACTACACTACAGATTCAAGCTAGCAAGAAATGAATCTGAATTCGTCTGGATTTCTCCTCTCTGCACTCAAACTCCTTTGGTTATTGTGTAGCAGCTTGTCCTCCCTATTTGAGGCTTCCCTTCCCTCACCAAAACCCCCTAACCATCACTCCACTCGCTCTGAAAGGTAGCATCACTGCATTTTAAAGATGTTCCTATGAACACTCACTGTCAAAGCAAAGACCAAATGATCAACCCAGCACTCTTTCCTGCTTTTGGAAAAGACGCTACCCAGGGCAGTTGCATTTTTTTCAATTACAGGGTAAAAATGACAGACAGCAGAGCCAAGAACAAACTTTCAGCTCTGTTTCTGAGCCAGTCTTTATGGTTAGCAGCAAAAACAATGCCAACAGGCCAGCAGCGTGCCTGACATGCAATGACACACTGAACCAGCATTTCAGGCTGGCTCAGTACTATGGGTAAGTGTGGGTCAAGCCCTGCACCAACTTGAGAGACATTGTTTTCAAGAATATTTGGCCAAGCCCCCACTCTCTCCCTGCCACGTGCTTAAGCAGCCCGTAGTGCCAGATCAAATAAAAGCCCAGAGGAGTACAGGAGTCCCTCTTAAGGGCACCTTTTCCAAAGAGTTCTACAGGCCCATGTATTCCCCAGAACTGCACCAAGAATGTATGAGATTGCACTTCACAAGGTGCCTCAGCTCCAACTTGTATTCGTTTCAGAGAGAGTTTTAAGGCTCAGGTCACCTCTTCTTTTGCATGGATGAAGCCAGATGCATTAAGTCCTGAAACAATGACAGAAGCCCTCAATTGCAGCCACTGGACCAAACCTTGCAGTAGGGACTTAGGCCACAGCTGGAAACACTAGAGCTCTCCCAGCTCTCACCAGGTCACCAAGACGTACCAAGCAGCTGTTCTCAGCTTCTCTTGCACAGAACAGATAAGGAATCTGCTCTTGTAATTCCCTTCAACAGCCACCCACTGCTTAATTTAAATTAATTGGCTTATTACTTGGATTTGTGTATTTCGGTTGTGCTGCTGTCATTTAAAGCTCCTACAACCCTCCCCAGCTGTGAAATCAAGTGGATTTAGGTCTTGTCTGGGCCAAGACTGAGGGTGTGAGAAGCCAATGCAATCCAATTAGGGCATATGCAGCCCAGACTTCATTTATCTCGGCTCGTTTATCCCCATGTCTGAACAGCCAGGAGATTTAACTGGTCACCATTATCCTGCAATGTTTGGGAGCAGCTGAACAATTAATCTATAGATGTCTGCTTTGCTAAACATTAATAAAGCCAGGATTAGCAATCTGACTCAGATTTCCAGGGTCAGACTGGAGGTGGCTGAAATCAGGGCTGCTCCCAAAAGGTCTGAGCTGCTTTGTTCCATTAAGTCCTTTAAGTAGTATGGACTTCATTGGAAAGATGCAAACATCTGGGTGGTTCCTAATCTTCTTTACCTCAAGGTTTTGCAACAGAGGATGCAAACAACAGCTTCACAGAGTGGAAAAAGGGTGCTGAAGGCAGGAGATGGAAAGCACATCACAAACTCTTGCAAGCTGGGGAAGAGAAAAGCGACTTCAGCCCCGCAACTGTCTTTCCTCTCCTTCCTTGCTGAAATTCTAAACATAAGCCACTACGAGGTGATCTCTGAAGGCCGTCGCAAAAAAATTCCTTGGCATGTTATGAAATGGGTCAGACACAAGTACTGACACTTTAGAGACACTAGCAAAAGCCTGACATGGCTACTGTAATTTTCCCCTCTCCACAGATTCCCCACAGGGAAGTACACCCCTTCCACACTGATGGGTACCTACCTTCTTCTTTATAGTCATTGCGCTGCGCAAGTGAATGGCAAGCTGACGGATATAGATGAAGGCATACTGGTAAGAGGTTTGTGTGTCCAGGGCATACATCTCTGTCAGCGTGCGCTGCATGAAGTTGATCATGGGCAGGACATTGGGAGAGGTGAATCTGGCATTCTTCACAAATGCGATGTACATTTGCTGTGCAGGAAAGAAGACAAGATACAACCACTTAAAACAACAAAAACATTATTTCACTAACCTTCTCCACTCACATATGTCCAAACCAGGAGGGAACTGTTCCTTTTATAAAGACAAGCCACTTCAAAGGAACATGCAAAAATAATAATCCAGCCTACTGCTTCTTCAGGGGAGATGGAAGAGTCAGAATCTTTTTGCACTTACACATTGTTTAGCACAGAACTTGCAGATGCCTCTGCCATTGCCTCTCTGCAAGAAGAGAGGACCAGTGGGATGGCTTTGAGCCATACATGCTTATGGTTGGCGATAGCTCTCTTTCTGTAACAGTGGTACCTGAGCAAACCACACTTGGCAATCTCAGCTATCAGCTGAAAGATCAGAGCAGCTCAGTAGCGCCGAGCAGTGTGTCAGCACTTGAGGAAAGCCCTCAAGAATTCAGAGGATGAGTATTCATCCAGGAGACAGAAGAGTACCAAAGGCCTTCACTGCTGAGACCCTGTGTGCCTAGAGCATGAAGGGCAGTAGTAGGAAGCAGGGTGTTACTGACCTAACACAATTTCTTTCCTGTTTAATTTTCTGGAGGTAGCCAGCATCATCTCCAGCACGTACCCGACCTGACAGGCTGCAGCTCACGCTCTAAGGTCTTCACATATAGTAAGAGAAAGAAAAGCTGCAGAGCGCAGCAAGTACCAACCTTACCTTGAGCAAGGGACTTAGGTACACCTCTTTCTTGTAGCGGCAGATCTTGTTCAGCACAAGGAAGGCCAGTACTCTCACTGTTTCCTCACCTGTGCTCCACAAATTAATTGCTTGCTGGAACAGAAAATAAAAAGATTGACAGAAGTAAAAGGACAAAGAGCCCCTTCCTGGTTACAGACAGGCCTGAGCTTCCCTTCTTCACACAAAAAAAGCAAGTGAGGAGGAAGATGACACAAAGATGGCAGGCTGTATTGTCACAGAATCAGTCACAACAGCACTGGCAGCCATTCTGTCCTCATACTCTAGCTGTGAGACCACACAAAAGGCAAGGCTGATGTTCCCACAAGCGATAAAGGAAACTGTCCAAAACTAGCATTTCTGAAAAATACGTGCACTTTTATTCATGTGCCTAAATACAGGTTTGAGTTTCTGAGCACAGGCACCAGTCTGTGCATGTGACAATCTCCTAGGCTTTGCAAAGCTTCCTCACCATCCTCTAGACAGTGACACCACACTAGATGACACATTTGGCCAATAGATCCTTGAGCTCAACAAAAAAGTAATTTTTATGTCTTACACTGCACTCTGCAGAATACAACTACACTGCAATTACACTCCAGTTCTCACCATGAACACCCAATTCTAGTTTCTCAAAGAATGCTATTAAAGATGCACTCGTCACTGGAGAGGGGACACCAGGGTTTGACTTCTGAATTTATCGATGTTTTTTTCCCCCTGGGCAAATAGGGTGCAATTCCTGAGATACATCTCCTGATGGTAGTTCTGATTTGCTGTAGGTTCCCTGGACGTTCACTGTACTAATTCAAATGACAGAACCGCAGGAGGGTTTGGAGTCAGCGAGCGGATCTGTGTAAGGCAGCACTTCTGCTGAGACATACCCTTAGTCACTCTGGTACAGGCATGATGACGAGCACCCAGAGCATCACAAAAATACCTACAACCAGCTGGAGAGGGGTAGGTTAGTCTGTGCAGAAGTCTGGGCTAACAGACATCCCACCGTTGACGTGAATCTGAGTTTTACATATCTCTACATAGCATAAAGCATTCATAAAGCAATCAGTTGAGGGTCTCTCCCCTCAAATTCTTGAGAAGCAGATGAATAGATTTTGTTCTTCTCAGGTCTGCCTGCATTTGCCTGTTCAGAGTATAGATTCACTTAGATGCGGCTGGCCCTGTAAGGAAGCATCTGGTACAACAGGACCACAATCATGGCTGATATCTCCAAAAATCAGTTATCTTATCTGCACTAATGACCTCTACAGGAAATCAGAAAGATTCTGGCTGAAGGGCTGAAAAAGACTACTCAAAAATCCCTGATGTAGCAGTGAGCAGACTGCCACACCTTCAGACACGAGGTGTACCAGCCTCCCATCACTGTATACCAGTCATCTTTAGCAAAGGGTTCCCAACCTCATCTAAACGTTGGGTTGCAGCTTTTCATTTAAATGTCACCCTGTTGCCCACCTCCGCTCCTCCACGCCTCCTTTGTTGTTCTTAAGCGCTCAGCAGTTGTGACTAAGTTTCTGCAAAAATATTCCACCCCCAGCTCTTCAGAGTGAAATACTATCACAGACATACACACAGGCTCAGCACACAGGCAGCAATTACTCCATCTGCGATGAGGAAGCAGACAGCTTCCCCGGAACACCTCTGTGTCACTTTGCATAGGGATTAGCAGTAGCTACATGCAGAGCCACACGCCCACTAACCTCCGCGTGAGCACGCTTTGTGGCACCTAGAAGGCCTGTAAGAGAAGCAGGAGTCCTTTCCAGGACAAAAGAAAAGCAAGGGAAGAGGAGTACAAGAGACTGAACTGTCATGGGATCCAGCCCAAATACCATGAGAGGCTCATCTGAAGGTGTAAAGAAAGTACCTCAGATTCAAATGACATACCATACGTAGCACATCACCTTACCTTGAGAAGTGCACGGCACTGCTTTGGAAAGGACAAATAATAAGGCACTGTGGAACTGACATGCTGAAGGACTGCTGCACCCACTGATGCTTCTGTTAAACAAGACAGGAGCTATGGAGGGAAAACAAAACACGATCCCATTTAGCGTGCAGTCCTCATCACCTCTTCCTTTAGCATTAAGCATCTGTATTTTGCTGTTTCCAAGTATTTCTGTGTTACTAAAGGACCAGAAGAGCAGCCTTCTCTACGAAGATCAAAGAAACCCTCAAAAGTTGTATCAGGAAAGGAGCAGATGCACGGCAGGTTAAGACAGTCCCCTGAAAGTACATCATCCTGGCAAACGTGAGCTCAGGCTACTGGACTTGGATGGCTAACGATACCTGAGCTCATCACATAAAGCCTCGTTTGCGTATACTGCAAAAGCTAAGTCTATATACTTTAACACATCTTACAGACAGCATGACACCAATGCCTCTGTTGTCTCACCACAGTCAATGCACAATGCAGCCACCCTCAGCCTACACAAGGTTTGGAAACAGACCACCTGAGCTATCTGATGACTTACTGGTTTTCACTAGGNGCCAATGCCTCTGTCGTCTCACCACAGTCAATGCACGATGCAGCCACCCTCAGCCTACACAAGGTTTGGAAACAGACCACCTGAGCTATCTGATGACTTACTGGTTTTCACTAGGATTTCTTTAATGGGAAGCTAGACTACTACTGGGTATCAGGAGGTTAACTCTAGCTCAAGAAAAAGGTTAGACAAACTACTTTAGAAACAACACCTTGGTATTTCCAGGTTCTTCAGCTCAGTTCACCTGGAGCCAAACCCAGAGAAGTTTGTAGTTTCTAATTTGAAGACAACGGTAAGCTCAAAGTCACTGCAACTTGAGAGAGGTCCTGCCTGATGCAGTGCTCCCTCTCGCCTGCAATCCCAGTGGCTGGAAGTAGAAGAATTTTTCCTACTTTTAACTCTCCTCCTCATTCTCCTCCTTGTGCCGCAAAGATTCTGAACTGAGCGGGTTTCATTTGCAAAGTCACTCACACACCAAAAGGAAAGGAGAAGGTATTGGTCAGAAACTACTTTGCCAGAAAAACACTGTGCTAAAGCCCGGGACTAAGTGCACTCGGAAGTAAGCACAGGACCAGGAATTACTTCAGTGGGACTGCATTGCCAACTTTTCCTTTTCTACTGCAATCTTCTGCTGCTGGCGAGAGGCACAACGACTTCAGAAAAAAGCTCTGCTGATCAAAATGCTCTTTCTGCTAAGTCATTCTGCCAGCTTACAGCTAAGAGACATCAGCAATTTCTTTTTATTTCCTTACATTCCCTTCCCTCAGCTCCTGAAGAAAGAGTATTTTGATGATGTTGTTTTAATACTCCAAATTTGGGGATGCGTGATGAAGCAATCTCGAAAAAGATTAACTGAGAGCGTGAACTTCCTTCAGAAATAATCCATGAATTGTCTCTGGAACACCAGACATCAGCAACTTTGGATGGATGGGATATTCTAGTGGAACAGAGCATAATCATACTCAGAGACGTCATACATGAGGTTATCAACATAACACCTTCTTAGTTTTTACTACAAGAATTGGCAAGATCGTAGTGCCAAAAAATGAATTGAATATGCAGAATGCAGCAGCACAGCACTGCCAAGTGCTTTAAAGCCCACTAAATATTAATTTGTCAAATTAAGTCAGAAAGAACTGCCAGAACGTTAACTCAGCCCTTCTTTACAGGCAACCTATTTTGATGCAACCATCCTATGGACCTCCAGATTGTTAGTTAGACCAAATACTTCCAAGACAAGGAACTGGATGGACACACAAATCTCAGATGCCCAAGGCTTTGAGACTCGGTGAGATTGCTTCTGCCCACTGCAGCCTCAGCCAGTAAGTCTTATTCATTCTGCACTACAGGAGAAGGGTAGAAACAAATAGCTAAGGTTCCCAGTATTGTGGTGACCAGAAAGTTACCCTCAAACTGGAGTCATGGTCTTTTCAAAAAGAAAAGCACTTGAGACTACATTGTTACCTTTATTATCTTCTTGATTGTTTGGCTCTCCTTTCAGCAGCGTTGTTTACAGATGCAAAAGCCCGTCTGCCTCATTCCAAAATAGCCTGAACAAAAGCCCAGCGATGCAGACTGACCCCAGTAACACAAACATGCTGGAATTTCTTACTTGTATGGTACAGTTGAGGTACACTTTTATGTCCAGTCGCAGCTTGCTCCAAAGTGGGCTGGTAGAAGGAAGGACCATTCTGGAAACGAGCAAGAGTTGGGTTTAGCTTTAAAAAACCCCACCAAATAAATTAGATTTCAGCAGCACAAAGAACAGTGAGTTCACTTCCTTGATACTGGTAGTGAGTAAAAACAACTGCTTGCAAAGCAAGAGAAGTAACAATTTTGTCACAGGTGAAAAGAATTACTTCTACTCTGTAAAAACTGCCTGAAGCATAGCATTAGAAAATTCAAGTCAAAGAGCTTCCAGGCAGAGTACCCAGATCTCTGAAGGTGCGATACAGGGAGCCATGACAGCCACAAAGCCTGGTGGAGACCTGAATCCCTGACACCGATGTTATTTGCTAGCCAGGCACTCTGCAGCCACTGCCTAAGAACAGAACACTCTGGCTTGGTAGCAAGAAAGTCTGTTTTGGAGATCAAACTAGTTGTGAGACATTCGCACAGTCTCTTCTAAACTTCTGACACTGCACTCACAAAGTAGTGCTCCCCTCCAGGCCATCCCAAAATTCAGACACAGTCTGCACAAGTCAGGCCTGGGGAGGAAAGAGGCTGGTATTTACACAAAGAACTGGAATTTACTTCTCAGACTAGGCACCACTGCCAACAAGGAATCTAGAGTTTAGCTCACCCTTCCCTTCATCTGTAACAGGGAAATTAAAAATAACTGCCACAAAAATTACCCTGGAACGGAAAGCACTTCTGAAAGACACCCCATTCCTCTCTGTGCAACAGTGGAGAAAACAGAATTGCTCAGACTGTGAAGTAAGTAATAAAACTGTGTCCAGCTGAAACTCCAGAGACAGCTGGGGTAAAAAGCTTCTGTGAATGTATGAAAAGGCACAGCATCTAAACAAGGCTGCTACAGCTTGCAAGACCTACTGGGAACTTCACAGCTTGTTTTATGAAACTGGGCCCATAGTCCCCAGCCATGGTATTGGTTTATCCAGCAAGAGTTCAGACTGGTACTTAACGAGTTTCCAGCACCTTTTGGAACAATTTGAGCGCTAACCCTCACAACAGCCAGAGAGCTCCCAGCTCCCAGGCAGCAGCTGAGACTTCAAAATTGTCATTCTTCCTCTCTAGTCAAAGCAAGTTGCATCGATGAATACAAAACAGAGGTACTGGACCAATGCTGCCATTCTGGAAAAAAATGAATTGCACCATTCTTTGCCCAGTTGCATGCTTGTTTCCATTCCATCTATGCTCTTCACAGTGAACAGCTCAAACTCTGATGAGCCAGCCCTCAGACCACCAGACTCTAGGGCATAATATAGCTGCTAAAGCCCTAGATTAACTGGAGTCACATACTTGCAATACTCTGCCTACATATAGGCAGAAGGCTTCGTTCATTTCTCTGAAAGCCAACTCCCAATGCCTTAACAGTGCTCTTGAGTGCAAGTATATGCAATTCCAGATCTCTTTCTGCTGAAGCCACATGTCCTCCGCAAATGGCCGGACTCTAATATTAGAGGATGTACTTCTGGGGAAGAAAGGATGAACCTGGCTAAGACCACGGAGAATATAACTAGGCAGCTTTGCTGGTGTTTGGGAACAGCTGACATCTCTTTCCAGCTTCAAAACCACATTGCAGTTCTGAAAAACCCCATCCAGCTTTCTCTCACCTGCAGTTCACAAATCTCCTTAGACTTACTTTAGTTTGTTCTTTGGGGGTTTCAGAAGAAGCAGCTTCTGCAGGCAGCGAAAGAGGTCCCGGACACAGAAGGACACAAGGGCATTGAACACTGTTTAAAAAAGTCGGTAAAGTATTTGTGAATTATTTTCCATATATTCCTGGACAGCAGGAGAGATACCACTGCACAAACTCACCACCAGGAAGAACATAAGCTACTTAAGTGAAATGAAGCCTATGAAAGGGTAAGTTAAGTCCTGCCAGCACTTAGCCCCACTCTCTTCCAATAGCTAAACCTTCCCTACCAAATGACTCCCCCTTCTCTCACAGTAGTAGCACGGTGACCAACCCACCTGCAGCATCAGTGACTTGAAACTTGCTGGGATCAGCCCCACCATTATCTCCTTTGGTGGTTGCTACAGATGCTTTAAAAGCTTGAGTGATTTCATGGAAAAGTTTTGGTGTCAGCCTTCTCTGGGGAAAGAAGAAAAAGGATTGCCGAGGAGAAAAAGCAAGCAATATTCTGAAACACTTTACTGGCACATTCATTCTAAGTTTGATTGCAAAAATAGCTGTGTAATGCAAAGGAAAAATGTCAAGACAGTGTTAACGAATTCCAGTGGCCTTCACTTGTTCTAAAACAGGCTTTTCTAGGGCTTTTATTGGTTGGGGGTTGAGAAGCAATGAATCAGCTGCAAACAACTATCCAATCTGACCTTTCCCTCCCCCTCTCANCAAAAATAGCTGCGTAATGCAAAGGAAAAATGTCAAGACAGTGTTAACGAATTCCAGTGGCCTTCACTTGTTCTAAAACAGGCTTTTCTAGGGCTTTTATTGGTTGGGGGTTGAGAAGCAATGAATCAGCTGCAAACAACTATCCAATCTGACCTTTCCCTCCCCCTCTCAGCCACAGGCAGTGAGCCATTTCATCACTACTCAAAACATGACTAAAAAAGTTCCTGAAGCTGCCAAAGGCACAACGCTTAGCAAGAGGGTAAGAAAAAAACAATCAAAAGTTAACCACTGTTATCTCTAATGAGCCACACAAGTTTCTCTAGCTTCTCCCTCAGATGGAGGGCACGTACTCTAATCTTGCAGCCCAAGCTGCAAAGATATGTCATGCTGTAGCAACGAGCGCTCTAGGAGTATGACCACGTATGTAGGATATACATCTTCTCTTAGGTTTTTGAGAAAGATTAACAAACCGAAAGTTGGTCTTTTAGAGGCAGCGACACATGGGGAAGAATGTTTAAAGGAGAAGGCTCAAGTGCCACGTATTCCAACTCCTGGCTCACCTCTGCAGCTTTTTTCCATTCTTCAACCATTTTCAAGCTCACTGGGATGAAGGAAACTCTCTTCCGTTTGACTCTTTCATGTTCTTCTTCTTCATCTTCATCACTTGCTTCCTAGAGAAGACAGTACCAAGACTGAGAAAAGGCTTACACACTTCTTTTCTGGCCCCACCTCTTTTCCTGAGTAGCTACTGGAAGGGGAAGGCAGGCAGGCAGCACTGAATTTTATTAATGCTGCACTTCGTGCAAAGCAGTAATAAAATTACAGGTATTATAAATTCAAAAAGAGCTACAGAAGCCCTGCAGCTTTGCTACGTAAGTACGGTGTACAATAGTCTAAAACGTCAAGGAGAAAGCGTATCACTTGAGGCAAAACAAACTCTCACTGGGAAAGCAGACACAAAAATCAAAGTCACTAAGAAAATACACTCTAAGGCTCTGCTTCCACCATCTTTAACAAACTCCTCCTGCTCAGTTCAAATCCCCAGCTGACTTCTGGATTACAAGCCTGTATACCTGCAGGTGATCTTTGGGGAAGCTCCTCCCCTGCCATCTGTGCTGCTACAAGCCCAAATATACTTACGCTTTGCACTGAAACTCAAATACTTCATATGTAATAATTGAAATAATTGATTCCAGCACCCCAAAATACAGCCTAGTACCTCCAGTGTATCAGGTGGTACGTGCAACCTCTCCTCCTCCTCGTCAGAACTGTCTGAAGCATCAAAATTCAGCAATGTGCGATCGTTTTCCTCCAAAAACTTATAAAATTCAGGATCTTTGTCCTTCAGCCGGGACAGCTGATCTTTATGTTCAGATGCCTTTCCCTTCTTCCTGGTAGATAAGGATTAACATGCATTTATTCATTATTCAAACTTCTGCTGATGCTGTAAGAAAAGCAAGCAACTTCTGGGCACTAAAGCACACCCGGGGCTAATTTGTCTGGTGACTGATTTATCAGGGCTGTGGCCACAGTTCCACATCCCATTTAACACCTGCTGTTCTAGAGGACTTGCAGAAGGTTATTTTCATTCAGCACTAAGAAATCTTGAGAGCAAGCTATCAGGTTGTATTGGGACATGACCAGAGCTCACAAAAACATCTTGCAAACAAATCTGTTTCTCAATTTCTTAGAATTACTCCCACAAGACTTTTATAAAGAGCACTCAAAGCTATGCTGCCAGAGAAACCTGACAAGAAAAGCTTGGTAAACCCTTCTCTGGTCCTAAAGAATTGTTTTGGGTTCTAATAACGATTAGCAACGCCTAAGAACTACTTCATCATTTTCTATCTGCAGGTACTCCAACGTCTTTCAGCAAGAGCAAATCCACACAAACTGAGGAAAAACAAAGGAAGCTTTGTCTGACTCCAACACACCCTGTAAAAGACTAAAAGCAGCCATGAGCTTTTTTTCTGCGGCAGTTAGTGAAGTGACACGGGTACGATGGAAAACCTGACCGCCCCGCACCCCGCAAGCCCCCTGTGGTCTTGAGCGCGGCCCTTTTAGACACCTCTGACCCAGCTCGTCCCAGATCTACCTCATTCTGACGGATGCTGCAACAAATTCCTGCAGTTCCCCAGAAAAGCAGGCAAAAATAATAATAAAAAAAACCCCAACCAACCAAGCAACCCAGCCTCGTGCCAAGCGGGCGAGGGGTAGCGGGGAGCAT
>VZSC01017219.1:0-14013 GCA_013398225.1 Steatornis caripensis
AAAGGGTATAAAAGGGTCGTATATGTGGGGAGGAACGGAATGGACAGGTGCCCCAAACCTGACCAAACGCAGTATTCCATCCCATATGTGTCATACTCGGTATAAAGCTGAGCGATCACAAGGGTCAAGCTCTCTTCTTCCACGGCTGACGTCCGAGGAGGACTCTGTCCGTTCTTCTGCTTTCGATTCCAATCCATTGGGGTGGGGCAGGGAAGGGGGGTGGGGGGGGCTCGATATTGCTTTTGTATTTATTTGTATAGATTTCATTATTTCCCATTGATATTATTAGACTTTTTATTGTTATTGTTTCATTAAAGCTGTTTTAATTAATAATAAGGCAGTGGTTTGATTTTGGTTGAAACTCCATAGGGACACTTCCCCACCTGTAAGGAACCAGTACGTACAGCATTTCCCGGGGAGATGAGAAACCTGGGCTGAATGCTGTGCTTCATAAAACTCAAGACCGAAACTTTTCCACATCTGTGCCCAGGCTGTTGCCTCTCTCAGGGCAAGATGGCCCCTGTCTTGGAGAGGATGGTCCCTCTCTGTGTTGAGCCTCTTACATACTCTGCGAGTGATCATATGCCTAAGGAGGGCCGTGAACCTTTTCCTCCCAAAAGATGTCACCAGCCCTCACATTACTGAAGCACGACTCCTCTGATTCCTCTGTCTTTTCTGCTAGAGTGGCTTTGTGGCTTCAGTTATTCATCAGGCCAGTGACAGGCTGGCATGTGAGAAGAAATGGTGAGGGCTGGGTGAGGGCTGGAGAGAGAACAGGGCCAGCTGAATGGGCATGCTGTGGTGTCAAAGCAGAGGCAACAGGGCACACAGCTGTGTCATCCTGTGCCTCACATGATGTCCACTCGCAGAAATAACCATGAGATCACCAGGACCGTACCAAGAGTTGACTTACTGCCTGCCAGTGTCAGTTTAAGCCGTACTGAATACCTTAACTCCAATGAGGTGACCCAAGCAGGGCTAAGACTTTGCTTACTTGTTTGCCTGCAAAGTCAAAGCTCCCTGAATCCCAGAGGAACTGTTTTTCCCTCTCAATGTGCTTCCCTTGTGTAGCAGTGTGAGGCACAGATCCCTGCATGTGCTGCATGGGGCTGGTGAGCATCTCCAGCGGCTAGGAGCTGTGGCACTGCTTGATGGAGGCCTGAGCTGGCAGTGCCAGCACAGGGTTGTGGGAAGAGACCTGGGCAGGTACATTGGAGGTGCAGTGACTGATTCAGGCCAGAGCCGGCTGCTCCTGTTGGCAGCAGTCACTGACAGCACCAAAGAGAGTCTTTGCCTCTAAAGACACGAGGCAAGCTCTGACCTTGCATTTTAAGCTGGTGCAGTCTGGATCCAAGGCCAATTAGGGAAACAGTAAATGGAGATGGACTCCCGCAGCTGCTAGCAGCTCTGGCTTGTGTCCCAATTTCCACATCCCAGTCCCCTCTCTGCTGCTTTTGGTCGCCCTCATGCCTTTCTCTAGCTGAAAAACTACCAAAACAGCCCCATCGCTGTTGAATTAGTAGCACAGCTTGATGCTATCTGTGATTTTTCCAGTGATAACTCTCATGCTGGATATTGCTAGCATGCAGGCAGCCTTTCCAGTTAGCACACAAGCCCCTTCCTTTTCATTATAAGGTGTGTTGCAGATATTCAGGCAAAAAAGTTGCCTCTCTTAGCCTAAAAACTCCACGAGGCCTTAAACCTCACTGGAGCTAGCTCCCTCCTGCTGTATGAGGTCTTGTCATTCCAAACTTAGTATTCCGGATGGGATGGGAAAGATAGGCTTGTGGTGATGAGAGGAGACTGGACGTTAAGCGATTTGTCTGGGAAGCCACTCCTGCCACAGATACCCCTGACCTTCAGTGGAGCAATTAGTCTAGATGGGGTAACGCCAACGCTGTGCAAGCAGATATAGGAAATGACACATAGTGTTTTGTGCTGGGAGCCAAATTTGTAGCTTAAAATGTTACGTGGTTTTTATTTTCCATCTGCAGTAGAGGGAAATAAGTGCTAGAATAACCCATGAGGAGGCAGAGCCTAGAAAAAGTCTCCCAATGTCCCAGATCTATGTGGGAAAACATCCTCCTCCACCCGTACCCCTGTGGAGCGCTGCGGGCAGCGTAATGCCAGTGCCATGTCCTCACCTTCCTCCTGTCCCCTCCCCAAGGGACAGGAGACACAGGTGTGTTTCCACAAGCAACATGGCTTTAGGGCACAGGCCCTTCCCCAGCGCAGAGGCATTTCAGGGATTACTGGAACCCTCCCCTCCTCACAGCACAGGCCCTTGTGACGAGAGAAGAGAGCAGCACCGAGGGACTATGGCCGGGGGAGCTTCTGGTCAGGCACCTCACCTGGCTAGACAAGCCTGTCCCAGGGCACCCCGAGTCCCCTCACAGGGAAGCCCTGTGTCACAAAGCCAAGCCAGCCGCTCGGCCTGCTCCTCAGGCAGCCGGGCAGCGCGCAGGTCGGTCCGGGGTACAAAGGCTGACACCGGCCCAGCAGCAAAGGCCAACCCTCCCGCCCCTGGGGAGCTCCGGGCCGGAGGGAAGGGAGGAGGGGAAGGGAGGAGGGGAAGGGAGGAGGGGAAGGGAGGAGGGTGGGAGGGGCTTTGTGTTTGGGCCGAGGCCACGGCCCGCCCCGCCCCGCCGGCCTTAAAATGGCGGCGGCTGGAGGGGGCAGGGAGTGGCGCGGTGCACAACCATGGCGGGAGCTGGAGTGTGCTTGACGCTGCTGGCCGTGGCCTTGCTGTTTGTCGGCGCCGTGCTGGGCGGTGAGGGCCGCCCGCGGCTCGTGGGGGCCCCGGTGGACATCGACAACGCCAATAACGACGAGGGCCTGCAGCGGGCCCTGCAGTTCGCCATGGCGCAGTACAACAAGGCCAGCAACGACATGTACTCCAGCAGGGTGGTGCGGATCATCAGAGCCCGGAGGCAGGTGAGCGCTGGAGCGGGGCTGTCAGCGGCGGCGGCCGGGTGGGCGTTAGGATCAGCCCTGGCACCGTCCGGCGAGCGGCTGGAAATGAATCCTGGGGGATTTCTTTGGAGAAGGAACAGGCCTCAAGCTTAAGGGGTTGTTCAGGCTGGTTTTTTGTTTGCTTGGTTGGGTTTTTTTCCACAGAAAGTGAATAAAAGCCTCTTTTTATAGCTTAGGTCTTGTTGCTCTGAATATGCTGGAGTGCTTTGTGCTCACTGAAGAAGCTAGTAACTTTCTTATGCTACTGATGACTTAACACGGGTCTCTACTGACTAAGGAAGATGCACTGCAAGACTTGTTTACTTGGATTTTGTTTCTTGTTTTTGAAAGGGTGCCAAGTGCCTCTCCTGTGGAGGTTGCCACACACAAGTCCCTCTGTACTTTCAGAGTCTGGCTTCCATTATGTAACCAGAAAACTGTCTGCTTTTCTGCTAGGTTTTGCTTATCAGAGAGCCCTTCTGTACATGCTGCAAATAAAGCTGCTTCTGCCCACTTGTCTTGTTGCAGGTTGTGGCTGGAATCAAGTACATAATGGAAGTTGAGATTGGCCGGACAACTTGCCCCAAGCCAGCAACTGATCTCCAGAACTGCGCTTTTTCTGATGCACCACAGATGGCCAAGGTAGGCTCCAGAGCACAGCACGCTGGCCCATGGGTTTCCAACCCCTTTGCTCTGGCTGGCTTAATACAGAGAGGGCTGGGCAGTGTCCCCTGTCTGCCCCAGCCAAGATGAGAGACCTCATGCCTTTACACTTAACAGGATACTGCCCTTGCAGAACTTGTCTTGCCAGATGATGGTGACAGAGAAGGCAGGGCCTCTTAACCTGTTTTTTGAGTGGGGTTCTGAGCCTGTAGTACATGGAGGACTGTGTGCCTCAAACTTCTTAAAGTGCTTGTGGCCTGGATCGCAAGGATATGTGGAGAAAATTCTGCCAAGCCTACGGGTCTCCTGGCTCTCAGTCTGGTCTCCTGAGTCCCTGTATTGTTCTTGGCTCCTCTTGTCCCATGGTGATGTAAACATGCTTGACTTGACATGTGTTCCTGGGGAGTTACATTACTGTCAGTAGTGCTTTGGGGTAAGCACTGATCACAAGAGGCAGATTACCCCTGTTCTCTGTGCCCACTAAGTTATTACATGGGAGTTTTGTCTAATAGCAATGCTCTTTAAGGAGTACTTTAGTTTTTCAGATGAGAGCACCAAATATGATCTGGCCTGAGACTAGTTCTTCCATAGCACTTGATTACTTGTATTAATCACAATGGCAGGCTTAGCTTCTCTGTGTACGTGCCCTTTCTGCCTGCATGTATGAGAAGCACAACTGCATGTAAGTGATCCATTAAGCACCTGGCTACAAGCTTGTGTGTACCATTATGACAGCCGCAATGGTTTGATGCGTGCACATACAGATTAGCTGTCCAGGTGTGCTTACCTGTGCCTGAGAGCTTATGTTGGAGTATTACCCATGCTGAAAGCTTTCATGTATGTGAATGGATAAAGGAGGTAACCTGATCTTCAGAACTGCTGACTGCTCAGATTCTCTGTTAGCATTTGAGAGAAATGATTCATCCTGAGCAGGTACTAACAAGAGTCATGTTCCAGAATACTTGTTGGGAGAGTGCAAATCTAGAGAGCCATGGAAGTGGCATATGTTCTGGATCGTATGGGGTAATACAAGTGTAGAACAATGGTCAATGACACTGGTTTACGCTCTTAATCTGATAACTGCTCTTTTTCTTTCTCTCCTTAGCGCACCATTTGCAACTTTGAAGTGTACACTGTTCCTTGGCTAAACCAAATTAAACTGTTGGAGAGTAAGTGCCAATAAGCCTACCTTGGTTCCAGCAGAGACCAGCAACCAGTTGCTCAGATTTAAAAGGAAAAGCAATAACACAAATTGAGATGGGCTGTAGTATCAATGCTTGTTAACTCAACTACTTAATGTGTGCTTGTGGTGTGCAAGTTAAACTATGTAACTTCCCTTTAAAGCACATTGTGATCTCAACGTTTTCTTCTTTGTAATTACATTTTTAGAGCAGCTGTTTTGGTCTTCCTATAGCTTTCCCAATAAGTAAGTCAACATAATTTTTACTAAAAAAAAATCTTGGTATGCCTGTTAAGTGACTACTGTAAACATAAAAACTTCATTAATAATTGCTGTTGTGTGGTTTTCTTTGAGCTTCTGCTGTCTTGGAGGGAGGGTTTGCTTTGATTTGTGACCTAGTCAAAGAACGGGTGAGAAGGAATGTGGGGTCCTGATCACAGGGGAGATAAACCATGCCTTGCGGTCCCGTAACTCTTCTTGAGTAAGAGATGTAAGTCCTTAGCTGTCTTCAGTGAAGAAACACGCTGCTTTTGAAAACACTGCATCACTTGATCTGGGGAATATTTGTCAAAGCTTGTACTAAGGCTGTGATCCTTTCAGCTCCTCCATGTCATACTGTTCTGTTGCAAGGCTGCATGTGTCTGTACTGTGTACAAATTAACTGCTCTGGTGTCTCCCTGTTCTGCTTTTGAGGTGTTTTAGGAACAGCCTTGCTTCCTGTGGTATCTGGTCTCTGTGTTGTATCCCTAGCTTTTTCTGAGGAAAGTCCTGGGGCTTTCCTTCCAGTCCAAGCAGTAGTGTGGCTCACTTCAAGGATAACCTAAATGATGACTGGTGGAGCTGTGTGCCTGACCCATCACAGCTTCTGTTGATGAACAGAGATGGGTGCAGAAATGCCTGGAGTGGATCAGTGATGAGCCTGAGTTGGGAGGAAACTAAACTATGTTCTGTTAACTGTTGGGGATTTGGATGATGTCTCATCTGGACAAATAGCTTTAAATCAGCAGGCAGAGAGGATCAGCACCTGGTTACTCTTAAGAGAACTGGCTGAGGTGTTTCCTGTCAAACTGTGATGAATTTGCACTGCAGTCAAATTGGGGATACTGTGCCTGCATTGGAAAGGGCAGGTGACCCTGATGCCAATAATCCATTTAGCCTGAGGGCAGCATAGTGCAAAAACAATGGGAACATTAGTAACTGATGTTAAGTGGATAACTGATAAGAAAGCAAGAAACATTGTTATCAGCCAGTGTAGTTTTATAACAAATGGGTATTGTCCACAAAACCTGGCGTTGGTCTGTGAGTGTGAGTGTTGTCCAGAAGCAACCCTGCAACTCCCAATGCATGTACAAGCCTGTTGGGCCCTTTCACTCAGTCAAGCATGTTGCTGCTAGTTGTTGGCACCATGTTTGGAGTTGGTGTGAGCATCACAGGGAAAGGCAGCTCTGGATCTAGGGAAAAAACCCAAATGCATAGCTTTTCAGTGTCTTGTGATGTGATGTCCCAGAAATGAAGCAAAAGAGACAAGGAAGCTGCTCTGAGCAGAAGGCAAGTGAGACTGGGGCTTGGTATTGTGCATATGAATGGCATGGATTACCCCATCCTCACAAGCTGCTGAGTATCAGTGTTGGTGGTTGTCCCTACATGCTCTGCCCTTGGAGCAAATGCCAAAAAAGGCTGACCTAATTTAAGTGCCTTCCACTGTATTACTTTGCATTTGGAACAGGTGAAGAGCATTAGTGGAAGTTTGCCTGCCAAGAGCATTTCACTTGGCAGGTCTTTGTGCTTGGCTGGCTGGTGGTAGCTCGGTCAGCTGAACACTGAGCCCTCATTTTTAGCTGCATTTGCTGCCTGACTTTTTCAAAATGTTGGTGACAGACATGAACGAGTGACCAGGGAAGTGCTTATTTCATGTTGTCTCTTATTATGCTTTGCTTGCATCTGATGGATCAATTCTAGGGTCATGCTTCCTTAAACTTAGGGAGGTCAGAGCTCTTTGCTGCTGCTACAGCTCGTGAACTCAAAGCTTTTTCCTGGCTCTGGGACTCAGGGAGAGATTTAGGGCCAACCGGCTGAGCAGTGTAGCTCTCCTTAGCAGTGCCCACACCAACAGACCTGTACTCACATGAACTTGTAGCTCCCAGCTCTGGAAAGCACAGGTGCAACACAGAGCTGTGAAAGTCATGATGTTTTTGGAGCGTGTGGGCATTACTGGTGTGCCACAACTATGGCATGCTCAGTTGCAGACAGCAGGGCTGTATCCTTGTTAGTGTGAACAAGCAGAAGTATTGATCTTACCTGACCAGGCTGGCAACATACAGCCTAGCTGTTTTTTTTTTTTTGAAGAGCATCTTATACGTGTGAGGGTTTGTGATAAAAAGCAGCTGTACCACAAGAACTGAAGAGCCCAGACAGTGTTGAGAAATGGGGTACAGGTTGCCTTTGGCTTTTTTACCTTATCTGGGACACTCGCCCACACATCTCCTCTGCCCGTGGCCCAAGACCTCATTTAAGCTTAAGCCTGGGTCCCCAGTCCCTGTCTGAGCTGCATTAGATATGTCCTTATCTCCAGCTCTTGCTGCTGCATGGACCTTGGACCTGCCTTGTAGCTTTGTCTCTAGCCCATTCTCCTGCTCCAGACTGGGCTCCCTGGCACCCTGGTTGTGGTTCATCCCCTCGCTGTGTCTGGGCCTGTTGATGGACCCTGTCCCAGCCTTGGCTCTGCTGGCTGTGCTTGTACCCTGTGAGACTGTGTCCTGTTGGGGAGGGCATGGCCGGTGCTGGGGCCCCCTTGACTCCTGGCTTATCCACTCCCTCATGCCATGGCCCTGCAGGGTCTGAGATCCTTGAAGCTGTGTCAGCACTCCTGCAAGGTATGGACACTTCCCTTTGCACACAGCCTAAATTACAATTTCCTGCAATTATGGAAGGAAACGATCATATGAGGATCCAGGTCATTCTGCAGCCCGAGGGCTGGACTGCGCAGGGCTGCTGCCAATGTGCATGTGCCCAGGATGTACAATATTGCTTACCCTAAGGCACAGAGACCTCTTGGTCAGTGTCTGAAGATGCTAGCTTGTTTGTATTTGTCATTAACATGCAGTGCCTTAGAATTGCTGTACTGTGGATCCTTAGGGAGATCAAATTTACTGATCAAACCCACATCCCATTTTGAATCTAGGTGTTCTGTCTCTTGATGGTAACGCTGTAGAGGTAAGGCTTCAGCTCCCTTTCCTTGTGGGATGCAACGGTGATCTGGAGATAATTTCTGCAGGGTTGAACAGGAGTGTTGTAAGTTAGGTCGGTGATGATGACGCTGGGCCCCTCCACTCTTGTCGCCCAGCTTTGGTGGTGGTTTGCTAGTGTGAAAACGGGAGGGCAGGTGCCTGGTTCTCCTCTCCAGGCAACACGGTCCCAGGCTTGGCAAGGAGGGATGAGGAGGACTCTTGGTGCCCACGTGGCTTGAGTGAGAGGAGCAGCTGACATGCAGGCTCCACAGTGCAAATCCCTTGCAAGCATCTCATTGCTGTCCCCCTCTGACACAGGGCATGGCTCAGTGTGGCAGTGGACCCTGGGCTCGAGGTGACACTTGCTAAAGCTTCTTTCCTGTGTCATCACCCACTCTCATGGCATTGCTCAACTTCCGTGAACTGGTAGGGTCCTACTGTAGGATTTTGCAACAGGGAGGAAAAGGAGAAGCTCATCTGTGTGATAAACTGGTGTGTGAGTGTTGGGGTGTGCACCTGGTGCTATTTCTGACCTTGCTGGAGGCCTGTATGGGTGCGTGTGTGCATAGGACTGACAATAGGGAAACTTTTCTCTGCTTCCAGCTGGACTAAAACCACCAGTGACTCATGATGCTCTTGTACTGGGCCTTGCTGGGAGGCACTGTCCCTTCTTCCCCACCAGCTGAGAAATGTCATACCTTGTCTGCCCCTTTTCTTTTAAGCACCCTGGGGGTATCCAGCTTGAGCTGGGGTGAGGCCATCATCAGCAAGCAAAGGCATCTCCTCCCTGTACTTATCTCCTGGCCCATGTCTGCAGGCAGGTAGTGCTGGAGGTGGCTCTTGCAACTCACCTTGCAAATGGCCGTCCTGGCTGGACACAGCAATGGTCTGTAGGAGACACTGTGGCAGCATCACTTCATCTTCCCCCCCTTAACCTGGAGAATGATGGAGGAAAAAACCAAAAGCAGCAGCTTAACATAAAATCTTGGTGTGTAAATGTTATACCAATTAAAAAAATTATCACGTGAGCAGATAGGAACCAATATGAGTGCTAAAGAGTGAAACTTTCTCCCTAAAGGACTCTTCTGAAATAAGTGTGTGCATGTACTCAGCTGCAAGCTACAAGCCAAAGCCAGCAGGATCCTCTCTGTCCTCCCATGGAGTACAGGTGCCACAAAGGGCACTCCCTGCAGCTGCAGAAGAAACTGGAACTCAGGCGTGGGCAGGGAATTGATTTTGTATTTTGATTATAAAAGTTAGCAAGAAAAGAGTGGGTTTGGGTAAAGTAGTGATGTTTACACTAAGCATCCCCCTCTCCCTTGTACCACATTAATTCCCTCCATCTGTACAGTTGAGCAGTGGGTTTTTTCCCTCATTATGGGGCTGAGGGGGGAAGCTCTGTCATCTGTGGAGTGCCAGAAGTGCATAAGAGTGGCTTAAAACCTATGGCATTTACATCAGCGAAGCTTGAACCCTCCTTGTTCCTGTTAACGTCACCTACCCTTAACTGCAGGATGGAAGGTGAGGTTAGTGTTGTCACCTTCAAAGGCTTCCCATCCAGAGACATCCTGCCCTCACTAGTGATGATGGAAGCGTGGACCACTTCTGTCTGTACATCTTCAACCCTCTGTCATCTCTTGATTGAATTGCTACAGTGATGAGTTCTGCCAGGCTGTGAATTGCTACACGACAGAGGAAAATGAAACGCCACTCTCCATCACATGGCAGCCACAACAGCTGTGGGACTGGTGGGCATCTCTCTTTACCATGCTGTTTGCTCCATCATTATTGTAGTCCTGGTGCAAGATGAGATGTGCAAGGACCCTTCCTAAGCAGCCCAGGGAAGTTGCTGCTTCAATGTGTGAAAGGCACAAAGGAGCACCAGGAGGCTTTCATGGCTAGTGAGCCTGGCATTAGCTTGTTGATGGCCAACTGAGCTGGGTGAAGCCACCTGTGCCAATGAGGAAGAGGCCAGAGGAAAGATTGTCTAGGCTTTTTGGCTGACTTTGGTTTGCAAATGCAGCCACACTACTTCTGAGCACGCCTTCTCTGGAGGAGAGCGGGCACCAGAGCTATTTGAAAAGATGCTCGTGGCATGACATGTTGCAGCTTGTCCGGGTGAAGCTGGATGTACCAAGCTTCGGTTGTGCAGAGGTGCAGTTTGGTGAACTCAGGTGTCACAGGGCTGGTCCCAGCAGGACATCTGGGAACTCTTCAGATAGGCTCCTCTCAAGAAGAGCAGTAACCTATAACATGAAGTTAGCTTTGGACCTCTGAGCATGGCTTGGCTGGGTAGTTTGTCTAATTACACTGATCTTCCCTTGTTAAAGCTCATGGGACTTGTTAAGATGACTACAGATTTTTAATTATCTATTTTTCCTCCCTGAATAGTAGGTCTTTTCACTAGGTCTTTTTCTGCATTAGCTGGGTAACATAGTCGGAAATGTTTTTCCTATTCAGTCTGACACTTTGTCTGTCTCTTGCACACCCCAAGTGGCTCTGTGAAAATTATTTCTTCCCCAAAATCTTGAGAGAATAAGGAAACATAGCTCTGACGTACTTTTTGCCCATCTGGCTTGCTCAGAGGCTTTCAAATAAAACTGGTTCCAGGATTTCAGTTTGATAGGAGTTGGA
Source organism: Steatornis caripensis (assembly GCA_013398225.1). Classification (NCBI taxonomy): domain Eukaryota; kingdom Metazoa; phylum Chordata; class Aves; order Caprimulgiformes; family Steatornithidae; genus Steatornis; species Steatornis caripensis. The sequence continues at coordinate 10,657 of VZSC01017219.1, forward strand.
GGACTGACAAGAGAGTTTTTGCTCTGTGCTGTTTTAAACTACTCCCAAATATAGCAAACGCTTCTTGCAGATGCTGGTGCTGGGAAAGCAACAAGCAACGGATTTGAGAAGAAAAGGAGCACGGACATGCTTTCAGCAATGCAGCACAAATCAAGAGCTCAGTAAAATCTCTTTTTGAGCCCTTGATTACCGCCTCTAATGGGACTAAAGAAAGCCCAAAGCCTGCATTCACTGGGGGAACCAGCTGCTGTAGAGAAATCCAGTCGGCAGCACAGGTGAGTAGAGCTAGATGTTTAATCCCCCAAGCAGATGTCATTGGGTTCTGCTGTGCCTGGAACTGCACCGGGGAAGCCAGCATGGCCTGTGCACATTGTGGGACAGCATGATGTGTGGGCAGGACTCAGGAGAAAAAGGGCTGGTCTCTGCTTGGGGCTGACGGGGTAGGATTCACCAGGGAAGAGCTGCAGCTGCTGTAAACCATTTTTTTCCACCTCATCACAAAGATTGTCAGCTTAGTACTAACTGCAAAACGTGTCCCCCCAGTAGCAGGGGGGAAGGTGGGAGGGAAAATGCTTGACAGGTTACGAGACCCTCCGCTGAGTTTGTGGTGCTAACAATCAGAAAAACCCCAGCACCCTCTGGCTATTAACAGAGCCAATTAGATCAGGAAATATTGAGAGTGAGTAGTGAGTGAGAAATTAAACACTGGCCCCAGACTGACATGTTTTGGTCACATTTCAGATACCTACTACTTTTTACACTGAGTGCACTGAAATTAGTTTGTCTTTAGGAAGGGAAAAGTGCTCAGTGCTTCACCGTGTCTGGGGCTAGGAGGGGAGAAAGGAAGCTGATGGTGTTGCCTCCCCATATGTTGGCGCTCACTGTGCTGTGCAGGGACAGGATGCAGAGCGCTGGGCTGGTGCAAAGCTGTGACTCAGGTATGCGATCCCCAGCATCTTTGACCATCCTGCAGGTGGTGATCATGGCGGAGCTTGGCGTGGAAATTTTTGATCAAAAGCAATACTGTGCGCCAAAGTGACTTGCTTGGAAATGAGTCTTCCTCTGGGCCTATGGTATCAGCTGCCTGCCAGCCTTCATGTTATTTTTCTTATTTTTTAAAGGAGATCGCAGAAATCTTTAGCACTTCAGTTGTCCTTCAAGCATTTAAAAGGAGAGAGGCTTCCCGGATGCTGCTGAGAGGAGACCTGTGAAAGGACTGCGGTACTCAGTGAGCATCCTCTCCCGTCCTGGTGTCAGTGCAGCCATGCTGACCCAGCTGAGCTGGCGAGCAGAGACTGGTCCAGAGGATGACTCCTGTCAGCGAACCCAGTGAGCGGTTGTGGTGCTGGTATCTGCTCCTTCACGCCGACACTGCCCAAAGCACATGCTGCCAATGCAAGAGCTGCGGCAGGATGCCTTGCTGTCTATGGAGGCTTCCAGTGCCAGGGACTGACAGTGCAGACAGAAAAAGGTCTTGGATTGAGATGGGGTCCCAAATCCCCCTGAAGTCGCATACAGTTTCTCGGTGACAGCTTTTCATTAAATCTTGTGTTTGATAGCCACTGCTGGGCCAGGCAATGCCCCATTTGAGGGGCTGTACATCACCTGATGTGACGCCTCTAAACACTTTTGTTGCCCAAGCAACTTTGAAACCTTAACGTGGTGCCAAAGTACCTGCTGCAAGGGGAGCTGGGCACTGCAGAAACCCTGCTTTAGCCAACAGAGAGCTATAGGCTGCACATTTGTCTGAAATACTGACATAGGTGAGCAAGTTTTTTATTTTTATTTTTACTTTTTTAAAATTTTATTTTATATGTGAATGACTGAGGTGTTGAGGAAATATATATACTTGGGGAAGGTGCTGTGTGATGTGGGCTGAAACCAGCCCACAAGCTGCAGATGTGTCCAGAATGCCCCTCTACTGGCATTTGGGCTGCTTTTTCCTGGGCTTGATCATCAACATTTGTGTTTTCCTGGACCATCTGTGTCATCTTGTGGTAGATGCCATCTCAGAAGCCCTCATGAAAGGCTGATGATGTCTGACCATTGCACTTGTGTCTCCCAGGGCTGGAAGAGAGAGAAAGGCACTGCTGCCGCACAAAGGCTGGAGGAGATGTCACTCACTTCTTTTTGTGGTCCAGCCTGGGCTCTGCCATGCACCAGGGCTGCAGAGTTCTCTGTGCTTCCTCCTGTTTTGGGGTGGGATGCTGCCTGTGAGCACGCCCCCACGCAGGTGCAGCATGGTAAGATCTCGTTTGCAGAGCTGTCTATGCCAAAGAGGTCAGCTTCAGGTAGATGGAGTACGCAGGCTCCCTTTGGTCATGCACTTTGGGAAACACCCTCAGTCTCCATTTTCAGAGAGTGAGAACAGGATGGAGAGCTGCTCTTGGCTGCAAACCCCTGGGTTGGGCTGTACATGACTTTCCCCATCAGTGATTGCTCAGATGTGCTTGGCTTTGGTTTGCTGATGTTGCCGAATGCTGGGTGCAGGGAGCCTGGGATGGGACTCTTTGGTGACTCTTGCCTCCATGTGGGATGGGTGGTGAGTGGAAGGTGATGCTGTGGTCCTTCCAGCTCTTGTGTCTCTATTGATCTTCAGAAAGATGACATGGCGTGATTAGGGGGCAGGAGCTGGGCAAGTGAAAGTAATGGACGAATTTCAGTAAGGAAAATCGGTCCCAGATGCCTCGGGCTAAGTAAACTCTTCCTTTCCCAAGTGCTGAGCTAATGCTCTCACCTCTTGCAGCCTGGTACGTGTAACCTAAAAGCTTTCCACAGGGGGTCAGCATCTCACAGGGGATGCAGGACCGGACTGAGGATGTAAGAAAGGCTGGTTTCTTATGCTTAGCACAAGCAAAGCAGAGTCAGGCATCTGCCACATCCCTGCCCCTTATCCCAGCAGGTACGTGGCCACCTCCTTCCAGGTGCCTCCTGGGGGAAGGTCTGATACAGCCTGACTGGGCACAAGACACTGTCTCAACCAGGCCCTCAAAATTCTGGATGTCCCAAACAGGTGCTTTCCTGCAGGATCAGCACCCATTTTTGCAGCAATTTGCCAGGATATTTCCATTGCAAACAGATCTTAGAATCATAGAATCATAGAATGGTAGGGGTTGGAAGGCACCTCTGGAGATCATCTAGTCCAACCCCCCTGCTAAAGCAGGTTAGCCTAGAGCAGGTTGCACAGGAATGCGTCCAGGCGGGTTTTGAATATCTCCAGAGAAGGAGACTCCACAACCTCTCTGGGCAGCCTGTTCCAGTGCTCTGTCACCCTCACAGTAAAGAAGTTCCTCCTCATGTTCAGGTGGAACTTCCTGTGTTCCAGTTTGTGCCCATTGCCCCTTGTCCTGTCGCTGG
>VZSC01017219.1:15484-30161 GCA_013398225.1 Steatornis caripensis
CAGTAGGTCTTTGAAGAGGGCAAAGTTAGCTTTCTTGAAGTCCAAATAATTAAGGATAATTAAGCTGTTTGTTTAAGTGCAAAGGGCAAAACCAAATGTATCTGCCCCTAGGTGGGGAAGAGCATTTATTGTGTGCCTTGAAATCAAGATACTTCTTCAGGCTTCAGTGCTTCTGAGTTTTCTCCCTGTCTTTTGAGGAATGCTGATATGAACATGCTTGTCCTCTACATCTGACGCTACGTGTGCCACAAAACATGTTCTGTGCTTGTAATCTGGGCCTTAGCACCCAGCAGCCCTCCAAAACGCATTTTGTGTTGTGAGCACATTCTTGTTCATCCACTCAGACTGGAGCAAGGAGGAAACATCTTCCCACCTATGTTCCAGGAAGGCACAATCAGCCCCGCTTGCCAGTTCAGAGGCATGGTTTGAGTGACATCAAATGCTACTGCAGCCAGCAAACTCCTCCTCTAGCATGCTTTAAGATGGCAGAAAAAGCCTAGGAGCAAACACAAGGCTTCCCTGTTCTGCCAAAAATCCTCCGGTGGCTTTGGTTCCACCTACAGCTGTGACAGTGTCTGGAGCCTGCTCCGAGCAAAGGACTGTGTGCCATGAGGCAACGTTGTTATGCTGATGCTGTGACTGGATCAAACAGAGGTGGGACACAGCAGGTAAATGCCTTGTCCTGCACCTCCTTGCTGCTCAGTGGCGGAGGGGCCTGTGCACTCAGTTTTTAGTGCTGGGTTGTTGAGCGATTGTACGTAGATTTGCTTTTTTTTTTCCTTTGTGATTTCTGTTCATTTTGCAATAGAAAATGCATTTTGCTAGATAGCCCAGATGTGATGAAAATAGTTGCAGAGCTTTGATCATGCCTCTGCAAGCACAGATCCTGAGGCTGTGTAAGCAGGCATGAGAAATGGGATGCTGAAATACATCCGTCCTCTATCACAGATCCTTTGCTACCCCTATACCTGGCAGGTGCTCAGAGAGGCAAACATGAAGACTGACAAATTGCATTTGTGGCTGTTACAAATTTTATACCGATACCAACATAAATGTTTGTGGTAAAGGGCTATGAGCTTTCCTGAGTTCTGCTAAAAATGTTACACCAGAGATATCTCATTGCAATTAGCTCCTCAGGAAAACTGGGCTCGCATAAGAAAATATTCCCTTCTGTTGGTGAAATAATTGGCTGTTTTTCAACATGTTGCCCTAAGAAAAGAGGCAGAAACTGGGTGTTTCTCCAGCATGATCAATAAACTGCAGGAGTTATAATATATTAGTGACAGATTAAATTAATGTAGTGATTCTTCAGATCTCTGGCCTAAATGAAATGCAGTCTATTATGCTTTTGTAGAACTTTGCATTGCTTTCCCAAGAACAGCCACTGACACATGTCACTGCATTGCTTGTAACTACTGGAGCTGCTGAATACCAGCTTCTTGTACGTGCAGACCCTGCAACAGAGGAAGTAAACCATTGAGTCTGGAGACACAGAAACCACCTTTACTGATGCCAGTGACATTTAATCCTGACAAGTAAGTGCCAAGTGGGAAACTGTCTTTATGCTGCCCCAAATACATTTCAGGGCCATGTTCAAAGCCAGCAAAAGTCATATGCACGCTTCTAAAATCAGTGGTAAATGTCCTTCCCCCTAGGAAATTATTGCCTGAAAATTAGATGAGATCTGGAGGATTCAATTTATGTAAATACTTGGGATTGTCCCATGGATTTTTAAAACAGAACAAGAGCCTTACTCTAGTTGGCTTCTGGATCCCTTGGGCTATTAACTTGCATAAATCCTGTTTGCTTCAGAATTGAAATTAGCTCCCTTAACTGCATCAGCATAAAGCGTCTCATTTTCTACAAGCCTTTTTTTAAAGGTAAACTGAGATTAAATGGCTTGCAACTCAAGCAGATATAAAAGGCTATGTTGTGGCAATGCAAATGATGTGATATATGGTATAATTGGGATCATTGTGCAGAAGAATTAAAATCAGGATCATTTTTTGTTTGCTTGCTGCTTGCTTTCTTGCTCCTGGGATATTGCTCCATCAATTAAGAGCTTATTTCTTCCCCATAAGGGTAACAGACCTCTGTTTGAGGTGAGACTGGGAAAACTGCAAATTGTCTTCTACCAAATGGAAATTGTTGCGAAGGTACAGAAATTAATTGGGAATGTTTGGATCGAGTTCTAGGGATGGTCCTTGCTGTGCCCAGGTCAGGCATGGCTGAATTCTTTGTTTTCTGCTAACAGCAAGCTGGAGTTTAATGATGTGAGTGAATGGAAGATGTTGAGTAAGGGACAGGGGGCTCTTGTAGCGTGCAGTGCTGGCTGCGGTGCCACAAGGGCATCGGCTGTGGGAGCCACAACATCCCCTCTGAGCCCTCACATGATTATTTGGGAAAAGCATCTGCATTTTTGGAGTCCCCAGAGAGCTCTGCCCCAAGGTCCTGCTCTCTTTGACACCTGCTTGGAGAGGTGGGAGGCTACATCACTTACTTCCCTGGAAGCAAAATAGCTGATTGAACAGCTACTGAAAATTTATATTGGGGCTGGTCTTGTCATCAGCTGCACCTCAACCCTGTTACTGGGTGTCCTGGGTTCGGCTATGATGGAGTTAATTTTCCCCAGAACGCTGCGAGGGGGGTAGCCGACCCAAAGCAGCCAGGCAGGTATTCGATCCCACTGCCGTCCCGCCCAGCCCACAGCCGGGGGGCGGGCCGGGCAAGGCGCGGGGAGCGGCCGGGAAGGGCGCGGGGCGGCTCCGGTTCCCGTTCCGGGTGGTGAGCGCTTGTGCTGCGTATCACTCGTTTGTATTCTCTCTTGTTAGCGTTATAGTTGTTATTGTTACTGTTCTCTCTCTCTGTGTGCTGTTGCATTGAACTGTCCTTATCTCAACCCACGAGGGCTGCCCCTTTCTCTGCTGATTCTCCTCCCCGTCCCGGTGGGGGGTGGGGGTGCAGTGAGCGAGCGGCTGCGTGGTTCTTTGTTGCCGGCTGGGCTCAAACCACGACACTGGGTTTGGGAAGAACGCTTCAATAAGAGCAGACAGACCAATGATTATTTTAGCTGCTCTTTGATTTAAAGAGAAAACAACACAGTGAGATTGAAGGAAACCCTTTGGTTTCTGTGCTTAGTAACCAACTTCGGTTTGTGCCTGATGTGGGCGATGTCTCTTGCTTAAGACCCACATGGCTCAACACTTGGTCAAAGCTAATGCTGTACTCTGAGGCCATCACCAGAGCGGAGGGAAAGCATCTTTTCACACCCATCTGAAGACCAAGACCGGAGCAGTAAATGGAGTTTTTTAACCCCTTTTGGATTTGATTACCAGCTGACATTTTTTGGAGGATTTGGGGATCTGAGACAACACTTAATTCACTAATTTGAGTTGATCTCATAAGTAACTTGGCTTTAATAATCTGCTTTGCTCTTAATGAGTTTAAGGTTATCATCAGTCAGTTTTGCTGTTATGTGCTATTATTATTATAAAATAATAAAAGTATTTATTATTATTAAATATTTATTATTTCTATTACCATAAAAAGTGGCTAAGACCTCCAGAATACACCAAAACCAAATCGTTCTGAGAATGTCTGAGGATGGTTTCTGGTTACTCAGTTCTCCTAAGCTCTTGACTTTACCCGACACAAAAGAGTCCGACACATGTACCAGTGGTTTCCAAGCAGAAGCCCTCTGTATTAAAATAACACCTTATCTGGAGGAGGATTTCAGATGGCACCTTACATGAAGATTTGTTCTTGCAAACTAGGATGCTCCCAGCCATATGGGTGACTAAAGCTCAGATCCTCCCATTGTGCTGTGAAGGATGGAAGAGGAGGCAGCAGGGTTTTGGGGATGTTTACACAAATTTGGCAAAGGTTAGAATGGAGACAGCAGTGCCGCTTTTTCTCCCTGACTGCTTGCCACCACTCCTGTAAGGATGCACGTCAGTGTTGCCTGAACTGTGTTTATCTGTAGTCCTCCATAAAACCCTAATAACCCAAATATCACAAAAACATACTGTTATTATTATTAGTGCATTTCCACTTGTATTAATGGGTTTTGCCCTAACTCATTCAGAAAGTCCTCATCAATGACATGGTTAACATTGTATGCAAAAGCTTTTCAGTATCTATCCCTTTTTGTGGGTGTCACATGCACCCTTCCACCTCTGAGTCCTTCAATTAGGACTTCAGTCTGAGTCGCATGGAGAAATTGGATGTTTGCAGTGAGTTATCCTGAGATCTTGGCCTGGAGAAGTCTGAGAGTAGTGGTGGAGGTCCATTCCTTCTTGGTTTTAGATCCTTTTATGTATTTTCTTAACATTATCTGCTTACATGCTCTTTCTTTTCATTGCTTTCCACGTTCAGTTTTTCTGTCTTTATCATCTCTCTCTATGGGTGGTTTACCTTCTCCACAAGATTGCACTCTGGTAGTGACTGCTCTTTGACAACTGTGGGTTGTGTTTGTGGACTGGGACCTCAGGTATCAGTCTTCAATTTACTTGGCTTCACATGTAGAGTCACAGTTAAAAGAAGCCAAAATTAACTTGGGCCAAGGCATGCCCTGAGATCTTGCACTGTCAGGGTAATAGAAAGTTCATGGCCTTTTACTGTCAAAGGCACAAATCACATTTACTGGGCTGTGCTGGAAATGGAGTAAAATCTCGCCAACCTTTCAGCCCTGTAAATGCGAACAAAGTGTTTTGGCAGGAGCTGGGGGGCTGCCAAGGAAAGATCAATGGCTGATCCTGCAGGGAAACTCATTCCATGTTAATCTGGCTGCTGCAAAGTAGCTGGGATGGTGGGGTGGTGGATGAATCAGAAGAAAATGTATGCATGTACGGCAATGTTCACGGAGCAGGACAAATCCTGTCTCACAGACTGTTACAGGGCTGTTACCTTCTATTCAACGTGTGTTGGGGTAGTTATTAAACCAGGTAGACTAGCTAGATTAAGCCAGGCGGCTTGGCCAGTATGAGAAATAATTCAAAGCACTGTCTACATACACAAATGTTAATTCACAAAGTTCCTGTTTTAGCAGGTCCAAGCTGCAGAAGGGCTGAGGCGTAGGCCCAGCTCCGCAGGGCGAGGACCATCTCCTTCACGCTTTTGTTGTCCCATGAGTAGCCAACGAGCCAACCTGAGCACTGCTGATGTCCTCCAGCGTGGGTACGGCCATGAAGGTGGGTGGGATTAATCCTTTTCCAGCCTCTGGATGCACATGGCAATAGGACATGGCTGCACTGCCGTGTGCTGCAGGTGGGCACGTAATGGGGTGAGTCTTTGTGAGGACCTGCGTCCAACGTGCATGCACCAAATACTGCTGAGGAAAGGACAAGATGTGCTGCTATCAGCATGTGGCAAGGACTGCCTGGTTTAAGCGTGAGCTGAAAAAGCTCAGAATGGTTGAACTCAGACATCCCTGCACATGTGTGTGCACACACTTCATGCACACAACAGCACACATCTATCCCTGATGGCATTTTCCTACTGGAAGCTCCCCCTCCCTCCCTGCTTGCCCCGGCTTCCCCAGCCACCTCTCGCCCTGGGGTGTGGCCACCTCAGTGGCCAATGGCTCTTGGGACAGTGGGAGGAAAAGCCAGCGAGTGCATTCTCCACAGAGAGGGGGAATCCCACTGCCAGCTGCATCCCTGGGGAACTGGCCCTGGGAGCCAACCACCCTGCTCTCACCTCTGGGGTCCCTGGGAAAGGGGAGAAAAGGATGGTCCTGACAGCAGCACCTTCCTGCTGCTCTCAGAGAGAAGGGAAACCAAGCTCGCCCTGCTACAGACAAACAGGCTGGCAAGCAGCAGTGTGGCAGAAGAATGGGTGGTCTCTATGTGGTGGGTCGGCACATCCTCTCATCCTCCGTGGTTCTTCTGGCCCTGGGCATATCTCACAGCCTTGTCTTGTCCTAGGCACCACGCTGGGCATTACTTGGTGACTTCAAGCTGAGGCTGTAGGACCTTGCCAGGGTTCTCACTGCCAGCCACGCTTCCCCCTGGTGTGCAGCCTGTCCCATGTCACTGTCTTGACATGCTTCCCCACAACCATCCCCTGCTCACAGTACTGAGATGAGTGTCAGCAACACTTTGCCAAGCTGAGCAAGGTGTTTTGACCCAGCTGTGTTTAACCACAAAACAGAAGCAGAGCGTGTGCCTTAAATGTCAGGGGCTGGAAGAAGCGGTTTCGGCTCTGCTCCTCCTCCCACTTCCCCTGTGGGTACACAGGGGCCAGGTGGGTCTCGGGATCCTGAGTTGCTGAGACAGCTGCAGGGCTGAGGCCACGTCGAGATGCCCAGTGCTTGCATGGCACCAGCTCCATGGGCTTGCTGGGTCCCTGCATGGTGGCACCAGTGGGGTCACCTTAATGAGGGCTGCAGCCCACATGTCCCCAGGAGTGGGAGGGAGAGGCAATGCCACTGCCTCTGCAGCAGGCTTGGGCACATGGCTTTGCACCGATTTGAGTGCCCAGGGTGGTCATCCCTGCTCCAGGCTTAACCAGGCCAGGGATGCAAAGCTCCTGTCCCATGGGGAAGGGATCTCTCTATTCAAAGACTTCTGAAGTCAAGCAGGAAAGCTGCAGACCCTGTTCAAGGGCTGATTCTGCACAGCCAAGATGGTGCTGCAGAGCGGGGCCATGGCACAGCCCCGCTCAGGGCTGGCTCACACTGCCTTTCCATTAAAGCCACCTGAGTTTTAAAGTTGATGGGGTTTAAAGTTTTAAAAGCATGATTATAGCAGAAAAAAGCATCCTGCATGGCAGGGCTCTGGCACTAACTCTGGCTCAATGTGTTTGTAGCCCCTGTGGCAGTAAAAAAGAGATGACGGGATTTCCCTAGCATGGGGAGCATCCATAGGGCAGCCAGGGCTGGGAGCTCATCGCAAAGAGATGGGAGACAAAGCCTGCTGTGTGATGGTGGAAACTGCAGCTGAAGCTCAGAAAGCCAGATGGGTGATGCAGCACCTGGCAAACCTCTGCAACAGCCCAGACCTCCCTGCGACACCATGGCTTCCTCCTCCTCCCATGGTTGCAGGGAGCAGCCACAGTCTCACCTCTCCAGTCCTCTCCATGAACCCCCTTCTCTATACTCCTTGTCCCTACATCCATTCTGCCTCCTGGTGCTCCTGCCTGACCTGGGCATGGGTCACATCAGCCCCAGCCCCTAGAAGGGGCTTTCCTTACTCCTCACTACCACTCCCCACATCCCTCATGGTGACTCCAAGCTGTCACAGTGAAACAGGGATGGGAGACAGATCAGCCTGGCCCTGCTCCCCTTTCCCCATGGATGGGCACCAGCCTGGCCCCAAGGTGCCACTGCATCCCCACAGCATCTGCAACTCCCCAAGGCTGCAGGGACAAGCCAGCCCCAAGGGCACTTCCCCCCAGTGCTATATGTGCCCAGTGCTCGCCTGCCATGGAGAATGATGCCGCTGGTCCAGGATCCCTGCCAGCATCACAGCCACTGAGCACCTGGCGTTCCCCATCCCCTGTAACCTTTCTGCTGCTCTTGGGGCTGGATGGGTGAAGCAGCACTGCCGGGGCATGCCCAGAGCCCACGCAATGCCCCAGGACACAGGACTGCCTGACGGCAGCAAGAGCAGACTCCGTGCAGGATGGCTCAGCCCGCTCAACCTGCCCCTGAAGAAGTGTGAGCTGACAGAGGCGAAAGCCTTCCCCACTGAGCACAGCCCCAGGGAGCCAGGCTCTGACACTGCCCTGCCAGCCACCCTCCTCCAGCCCTACCTGCCTGGGGGGCAGCGGGCCACTGCCCAGATGCTGTCTAGAACTGCCAGGCTCTCACCCAGCTGGGGAAAGCCAGCAGCTCCTGTGGGTACCCAGCAGCCACAGGCAAGATCCGCTCTGCCAGGACGTTTGAGGGGTGCTGACAGCACAGTGGGCACTGCCGACAGGGCAGCACTGGGTTGAGGGCAGCTTCTGGGCACCACAGCTGCCTGTGGAAGGGGCTAGGGCACATCCAACCCCAAGAACACCCACCAAAATTCTCACAGATCCAGGAGCTGTCTATATGCCATGGCCTAGACATCACTCAGCAGGCAGTGTGCAGGCAGGCAGGCCAGAGGACTGGGGATGGTAGTGGCCCTGCCAGGGCACTAGTCTCCAGCCAGTCCTATTGCACTGGCAGGGGCTGCGCCTGGGTGGGGGACAGAGCCAGGTGGGAGGCTCCCCCTGCCCACACCACTGCCTGCAGCCTATATTACACAGATTCAGATGTATTATGGACTGCCTGCCCCTGGCTTGGCAGTGGGTATGAACGAGTAGAGCAGAGAGTGGGCCAGCCTGCAGGAGGCTGGTGTTGCCGCCTCCAAGCTGCCTGTGCCCTGCTCAGCAGTCAGTGAACCTCCAATATCTTGGAGCCTCCCAGCCCCTCACTTCTGCCTTCAGTGGGCACCTTCTGGGATCCCTTCCCTGCATGGGAAGGGTGAGGAGAAGCCACCTGCTGACACAAGGGACATCTCCACAATGCCCATACCCATCCCTACTCACCTTTTTGCCTCCATCGAGGTGTCTCCCACAGGACCATGCTACGCATTGGTCTATTCCCATCCACTCTGCCCCACGGTCACATACTGGCAGCACCAAGCCCCATCCCACCCCGGTGGGCTCTGGTCCCCTCTGCTGCTGATGGTGAGCATGGCCTTCACACTGCCCACTTCCAGTGAGGCTCCCTGACGGTGCTGCTGGGTAGCCAGCAGAAGAGGAGGAGGATTTCCTGGGGTGCATGGCAAGTGCGGAGCTTCTCCTTGGGCCCTGGCTGGTGCAGGGCATCCAGAGGAGCCCACACACCAGCTTCATGGGCACCAGGACAGGTAGGTGTGTAAGGTACCGTCCTACGGAGAAAAGGGAACACCAGGGAGCTGGAGTCCCCCTGCCCAAGCACACAGGCTACATGGCACTCACCAGTACAAGCATCTGTCCTTTGCACTCCCGCAGCTCAATACCCAAAGCAACTCCATGGGCTCCCAACTCCATGGGCTCTGTTATTGCAGAGCAGGACTGGCCAGCCCTGATCGGCTTCTTGTTTCTGGCCTCCTGATGGCCGGATCAGTGCCTGATCACCTCTATGACAAGAAGACCCACTTAGTGGATGAGGGAAAGTCTGTGGATGTTGTCTACCTGGGCTTTAGTAAAGCCTTTGACACTGTTTCCCACAGCATTTTCCTGGAGAAACTGGCTGCTCACGGCTTGGGCAGATGTACTCTTTGCTGGGTTAAAAACTGTCTGGATGGCCAGGTCCAAAGAGTTCTGGTGAATGGGGTTAAATCCAGGTGGCGGCCGGTCGCAAGTGATGTTCCTCAGGGCTCAGTATTGGGGGCAGTTCTCTTTATTATCTTTATCAATGACAAGGGGATCGAGAGTACCCTTAGTAAGTTTGCAGGTGACACCAAGCTAGGCAGGAGCGTTTATCTGCTCGAAGGTAGGAAGGCTCTGCAGAGGGATCTGGACAGGCTGAATTGAGGGGCCAAGGCCAGTGGCATGAGATTTAACAAGACTGAGTGCTGGGTCCTGCACTTGGGTCACAACGACCCCATGCAACCCTACAGGCTTGGGGAAGAGTGGATGGAAAGCTGCCTGGTGGAAAAGGACCTGGGGGTGTATCAGAAATAGCATGGCCAGCTGGACAAAGGAAGTGATCATCCCCCTGTACTGGGCACTGGTGAGGCTGCACCTCAAATACTGTGTTCAGTTTTGGGGCCCTCACTACAAGAAAGATATTGAGGTGCTGGTGTAGAGCACAAGTCTGACAAGGAGCAGCTGAGGGAACTGGTGGTGTTTAGCCTGCAGGAAAGGAGTCTGATGGTAGACCTTATCGCTCTCTACAGCTGCCTGAAAGGAGGTTGTAGCGAGGTGGAGGTCAGCCTCTTCTCACAAGTAACAAGTGATAGAACAGGAGGAAATGGCCTCAATTAGCGCCAGGGGAGTTTTAGTTTAGATATTAGGAAAAATTTATTCACCAAAATGGTTATCTAGCACTGGAACAGGCTGCCTGGGGAACTGGTCAAGTCACCATCCCCAGAGATGTCTAGAAGATGTGTGGATGTGGTGCTCAGAGACATGGTTTAGTGGGGGGCTTTGCGGTGCTGGGTTAGCAGTTGGACTTGATGATCTTAAAGGTGTTTTCCAACCAAAATTACTCTGTGTTTGTATGATTTTTACTTATTCCTGTTCCTTCCATGGACCAGCATGAAGTCAGGCTCTGCCTCCTCAACAGCCTCCTTGTAGATACTGGGGGTGTGATGTTAGGTACCCTTCAGCCATCTCTTCACCAGGCTGAACAACCCAGCTCCTTCAGTGTCGCCTCACAGGGCAAGTGCTCCAGTCCCAGACAATCTTGATGGCTGGAGGAAAATACAGTCAAAACTCCCTGCTGCAAATTTGCTGCAGGCTTGTTTGGGGTTGAACTCCTTGGCTTTCCTAGAAACACAGGTTTGCTTTGGCAGACACTCTTGCTGCTCTTCTAGGTTTCGCTACTTTTTCTTCTCTAGTTCACTGATCTCTGAATGTTTGAGGTCTTTGTGTCCTTTTTGTCTCCATGTTGCCAGCAAGATTTTTTAGAGCACAGGACAAGCATTGATGGGAAGGCATGGACAGCAGCAAACTGTACCTTTTTGCTTGGTCTGGCTGCTGAATTGTCACGTGGTTTTCGACCGCTGGACACAGAATTGGCAAGTAATTCACCATCCCTTCATTTCCCTTTGTACTATAATAGAGTGGACTATGCAAGCAGATACAGCCCCAGTGGGATGAGTCTGGGTTCTGGATTTTTTAAAATTAATTTGGGAAGAAATTAGATTTCATGTGGTGGGGAGTTGAGGCAGAAAGGTCTAAATCAGAGATAGGTGCAAAACTTATTGAGTATAATTCAACTTTAGATGGCTCAGTGATAAAGGAGGAAAAGACATCTCAAAATAAGAAAGAGATTTTTTATAGTAAGAACAGTCATTCACTGAAACAACCCCCCCAGGAATGTGGTAGAGTACCCGTTGCTGGAGGTTTTCAAGATGCAGTTGGACAGGGTGTTAGGTAATCTCATCTCGGCCGCTTTTCCTGTAAGAGTTTGGACATTTCAGGATCTCTTCCAACATGGACTGTTCTGTGATTCTGTGATTCTATGGTTTGTTTGGTGCTTTTTACATAATATGAGATTTTATAACAGCAAGAAATATGCATAAATGCTGTCTCAATCAGTAGTTCATTTATTCCTGCTTTCCCTAAGGATTAGGCATGAATAAGGGGGGTGTTTTTTTGTTAATTCTTAAGCTCTATCAGAAGTGGATACATTTCTTAAACTCCATTTAATTTAATCCTCCTGCAAATACTTAAACTTCCTGCAGTTCCCTTCTGAGCCCATGCCCTGGTAAATCTAGCCAGACATTTCTCACCTCCCTAGGTCAACAATAATGGTGTGCCAGCTGTTCATGAAAGACTTAGGAGTTGATTTGGGGAAAAAAAAAAAAAAACAAGCCGATATACTTTGTGCGTGTGTGGACATAATGACTGATTTGTGACAAGCACCAATAAATGCATTTTGGAAAAGGCTGTATGGCATGACATTGCACACATATGCATTGCAGCCATGCTGTGTGTACGTTCTACCAATATCCATGCCAGTGGATCGATATCACTTCTCTTGCTCCCAATAGCTGGCTCTAAATACGTAAACAGAAGCAGAGCCAGACGGAACTGGTGTTAGCACACACTGAGGATTTTAAAACTACTAATCATGCTGTTTTCCTGCTTCTCAAAAGTACTAGAAATTAGAAAAAGGAGCTGGCTGTCTTACATTTCTTTCTAAACTTTGCCCTAGGGAGAATGGCAATTTTTGCTTTTTATTCCCCATGCTATTGGAGGTAAAGTCTTCCTTTTAAGAATGAGACATTCCACAGGTAGTTGTGCCCTGGAAGCCAGAATACTGGTTGCACTGTCCAGAAAAATTCCTTAGTTTCAAAGCCAAGAGATAACGTAGGGATACAAACAACCTTGGCTATTGGCATTATACCATCTCTGGGAACCTGTGCTCTCTGCATGATAGTTATTACATAGAAGTTATCTGCTGCACCCAAGTCAGAAGACTGATGGAGGAAGGATGGTGGACTTCCTAGTGCTTGGCCCTGGTGCAACTGAAAACCACCATCATCTCAGCTATTCCTAAATATGGTTTTTTTCCTGTATTTTTTTCTTTATAATCCACATTAGTAATTTACAGACTAATTTCTGGACTCTCTGCACCTTCAGCAATTATCAGGCACAGCACACAAAGTGCTGAGTCTGGGTCTGAAATATCTATTCAGTTATCACAGATATGGTGGCTTTTGGTGACCTTTCTTTTCACCATGTCTTTTTTGCTCTGGGTGTGTTGGCTTGAGTGAAATTCAAGCACTTCATTCTTAAACTCAGAGGTGGGTATAAATGCATTTATAAATTGTAAAAAGTAACAAAACCCAAGCAAACCTGTGAGCTGCTGGGCTTATGAAGACAAAATTCCCATGGATTTTACACGTTGTCTGTCTCCCTGGCAGTCTCCCTAATGTTTAACGATAGGCAGAAGCTTCTCTGTCTGTGGGTGCAATAATTCAGGTTTCTGTCTCCTCTCCCTGAGATATTTAGGAGTTCAGCATCATGAGGACTGCTACTCGTCTGCTGAAGTGAGCTCAAACAGGTCAACAGGCAAGAAATGCCCAAAAGACCTCTGAGATCCAGTGACAGGATTACTAACACATCTCATTTCTTAAAGAAGTGGGGCCAAACTTGACTGTGAATTGTCTACAAGTGACAGAGGGAAACTGGAAAACTGAGCTTGGAGGAAAGCTGAATGGAGAGCATTCCCTCTGCCTGAAGGCTGGAGGAACAAGACCTACGGCAAGTGTTTGGCCTTTTTGCGCCAAGGTCAGAGTCGGTGGGAGTCTTTTAGCAACAAAAGCAATGGCCACATGGGGTTTTCACCTCAACACCCCAACAGCTCCATCAGCTGGCACAGGCTGAGTTAGGGCTTGGGAAGTCAGGGTCAAGGATTTACTCCTAAATGCCTTCAGCTTTCTCTCCTAGGACAGCTGCCTCTTTCTTCATGTTTTGATACATGATTTATAATTCAGAATTGTTCCTCCATATTCTGAATTTCCTCATTGACACCCCTAACTTACCTTATGCCAGACGGAGACCAAGAAACAAAAACATACCATGTTTTAAGAGAGGGCTTGGGTGAGGGTGAAACACTTCCAGCCCTGGGCACAGTTCCTTGAAAATGCTACACATTTCCAAGGCACAGGAGGAGCACAGGATGGCGCATCCACTCCAGTCCCTTGCCATGCAAGCAGCAATGAAAGAAAGTCCTTTGCATGAGTATAAGCAAGCTGACCAAAGCTTGACATGAGCCTCTGAACATGCTGCTCTCACACCCTCTGCCACTACACACCAAGAAGGAGCCCAGACTCTTGCTTGGAGTTTGTTGCCAAATATCCGAAATATTTTTAAAAAGATACTGAAGTGTGGCTGAGGGTGACCTCAGGAAGCCCATCTCAGCTACTGCTGCATGAGTGAGGTCCCCAAAGCTTCTCCTCACAAGTGGTGCTGGTGTGGGACACGGGTCTCCAGCTGGAGTAAAACAGCAGTGAAACAGTAGCCTCATCTCAGTATCTCCATGTTCATCCTGAGGGCTGGGGCATATTGAGCATCACAGTCTTTACCAAGACAGCTTGTGGGCTCAGGAGAAAGGTAATAGAGTGATGTGTTTCAGCCTGTGTTGTGCAGGTGATTGGACCATGGTGACAGTCTAACTCTCTGCTCTGGCCTTAAATAGTAAAAACACAGTGTTTTTCTACTGCTCTTTCAGTCTCAAGGGCCCTTCTGCTGATCTTCTCAGTATGACTGCTCTGAAAAGCAAAATTACCAGCAAACTCAGTTGCCTCTCTGCCTATGTCCTTTCCAGGCCATTTCTGAATACCCTGACCAGCCCTGCTCTGAGCATGCATGACTCTAGTCTGTCCTCACTCAGCTGTGATTCCCTTTTCTCCTCTGTGTTGCTGAAAAAAATAGTGCCCTAGTGTCATGGTTTAAACATGGACTGGCTATTAAACCAATGTCAGATGCTCTTTGTTAACCCCCTCACTCCCCAAAAGGTGGGGTGTGAGAAAGAGACTTATGGGTTGGAAACGTTAAAACAGCTTTAATCTAACTATAATAATAATAGGAAAAATAATAAGAAAATATATACAAACATATACTAAACCAATACCAAGCTCCCTCTGCCCCCAATGTCTGGAAAGTCCTGAACTGTACTCAGCAGCAGGCAGGAACTGAATTCAGGAATGCATAGATCAGGATCGAAGGCAGAAAAATTGGACAGAGCCCTCCTCGGACGCTGTCCATAGAAGAAGAGAGAGTGACCCTCATGATCCCTCAGCTTTATATCGAGTATGATGCATATGGGGTAGAATACTCCCCTTGGTCAGTTTTGGGTCACCTGTCCGACCCACTCCTCCCCACTGCAGGGTCACAGGTGTGACCACTTCTCTGCTCTTTCAGTTCCGGCGCACAAGAAAGTTAGCAGAAGTGAGCATCGCCCTTGGTCTCCNTCGAAGGCAGAAAAATTGGACAGAGCCCTCCTCGGACGCTGTCCATAGAAGAAGAGAGAGTGACCCTCATGATCCCT
>VZSC01017221.1:3954-14872 GCA_013398225.1 Steatornis caripensis
CTTCAGAAAGCCGACAGATCCTAATGCTTTATCACATGACACTCACAAAAATGTAATGAGTAAAAACCAGATTTTTAAAAAATCATGCTTAAGAGGATCAAAAATTTACTTACTGACATTCTAAATCTGGTTCATCTGCATAGATTATTAACTGCTAAGCATGTGTTTTTCTACTCAAACACAGAATTCTACATTAGGCATATTTTAAAAAATATTTTAATTACAAAATTACAATTTTAAATGCTTCAGTATCATGATCTTGCATGATGTCCCTGCACAACGCCATCAGATTCCTAGTTTTTTATCTCAGTTCATGTGTGATATTCAACAAGATATTTATTCACTGAAAAACAAAGATTCACATCCATTCCTCTCTTTTGCCTGTACCATTCAGTCCCTCCCAGTCCATTGCTCATGGACATGGAAGTATGTAAGAAAACCAGAAATGCAGATGTTGTAGGTCTGCTGGAAGAAACAATATGATTATATAGACATCTACATGCATGGAAAGAAGAATTTAGCTCTATTACAAAAATAAAGCATGTATCCACTTTTCTGTAAAGATCCATTCCTATTCAAGAGGGGAAAAAAATTTAAAAATCCACTTAAAGGAGTTATATACTGAAAGGATAAGTGTGACTACAAACACCCTTTAACAGAAAGTTATTTATCCTGGTCACTGATCCAAGCCAAAGTAGTTCTGCCTTAAGTACACAGGTAGAAATATTTTCTACTAACTCTCCTCAGCCTAAGTTTGAAAACTACTGGACTTCAACTACTGGAATTCACTATAATTCTTCAAATCTACTGTTTTGCAAATGTAATATATGACTACTGTATCCCTCAATGGAAGGCCACAAACAGTACTTTTTAGTTATTCCCTTACCTAAAGTAAAACACAAATGCTTTTTCCTTTCTTCTTGTGGATCTTACTCAATGATTCAAGAAGGAAACTCCCAGTGTGGTACTTGAATATGGCCAACACTACCCTAAGATTTGGTAAAACAATGTACTAGGTCTAGCACTATTTTGCTGGATGGCCAATAATAACTTTAGAAGCAAATTTTTTTGTGGTTTTTCTTTCTTTTCTTTGTTCTCCAAGAACGGATATTCCAAAATCTGTCTGGGCAACCACTTCCAGTATTTAATCACTCTTTTATTTAAAGTTTGGGCAACTAGCTTTAGACAAAATGTATTTGTACAACTCTAATTAAATACAAACATCTATTAACTGTAAGAATTTGTAAGTGTATTTTAAAATAGTGTTGAAATTACTTTGGGGAGGACAGCAACAGTCTTGACAATTTGGAACTTTCTAAACTTAAACTATGACTGAATGAAAATATTCCTTTTGATAGGCTAGGCCTTCACAAATTGTATTTGCTGTTGCAGAATACTTGCTTTTCATCAAAGAACAGAAATCGAAAATAACAGCAAAAAATCTCACTCAGGAAGTTCTTAGTTTTGTTACTCTCAATTTTTTAAACAGTAGTTGCATGGTACTGAGACGACATACATTGAGGTGTTCCATCATCCAGCACTATGAATATTATTGAGTGATTAGTCTTTCAAGTAAACAGTGGAGAAAGTACCTTCTCATAAGAAGTTACTTCTAATAAAAATGTAAGTAGGTGACAGGAGAAACAGTATTTTAATGTTTTCTTATTGTATTAGCAGTCCCAGTAATTTTCAACTCAAGTGCTTTTATTCAGCATGAGAGGCCTTTGTGACTATGCAAGTTGCTAAAATTAAGTACATAATATCTTAACATGGCACTGAATTGTACATTACATAAGCATCTTGTTCTAGTGGTAGTACATTTTGAAATGTCAATTATATGGTTCCACATATTTCCCAAATGGCACATTGACTCTTAACTCTTGCGTTCTTCATTCTGAATTCTATTACTGGCAACAGGACTTGTAAAGAGGTAGTAATTATCTGATCATACATTTGTTGATTAATCTGGTTTAGAGTTAATTAAATGGTAATTAAGTTCATTTCTTGTAGATTTAAGTACTCTCTGACAATTAGAACATGTATTTAACATACTCTATTAAACATAAATGAAATTGCTTGCATTAAGCAAAAAAGGCTCTTTTTCTACACACACATTCACATATGCCTAAAAATGCAGAAATACAATGCCAAATATATGAAAAGATGTAAACATGTGGAAGGCATATATCAATGTCAAATATTTCTAACAAAATTTCAGAATGGTCTAGTTAATCTTTTTTGAAAGCAGTTATTTTCTGCAGATGTTGGGCCACCAACACTTTCTATGCAATTAAATTCAAACAAGTAAATGACTATGCTTTTCTGTTTTTAATGATTCTGCATGGGTTTTTTTCCATAAATCCTATCCACTCATTGTCCATTGACTGTAGAACTGCTAATTTTATCTGGTTTAGATAAAATGTGCAAACTAAACAATGCGTTAAGATACAATGACAAAGCATACAGGTGCTCAGAACAACCCTCAGGCAGCAAATTAACTGTGTTACGCTGAGTAAGAATGACAGATAAGGTTCAATTCTCTCACTGACCGCCATGATTTGTAACAGCAAATTATGACAGGAGACTGTCTTAAAGAAGCAGAATTTAGGTAATGCTTCCCCCTTCCCAGGCATGCGATTGTGAGAAAAAGAACAGGCAGATACTACCGATTACGGGCAGTATGCACCACAACGAATTTGGTACTTCTTATCTTCCCCTCCTTCTCCCAAATGAAGAGTGTTAACCTCACTTTCTGTGCTTTAAGCTAACTGGCCATTTACAGTTTCACTGCTTCCTCCATTTCCTTTTGCTGAATAGTCTGCTCTGACTACGCTCTAAAATTCTTTTTCCTGTAATGTCCCGTATGCCTTCACATGTCTCTCCACTTAGCAACAAAAAGTTCATTCAGTGAAATTAAACAACACACATCGCAGAGAAAGCACACCGTTTGTAGCTTCTACATTGTTTTCATTGCTCCAGGAATTACACATATTACTATTTGCTTAGTAGTGCCTGGCACAAGACTCCCAGTCTGTGCTGGTCATAACAGAAAGAATTAGTGCGTAACTAGGAACATAAGAAAGCTGTCCTTCAGTTTTGCACTTGAAATAAGGTGTCATGTTCCTAACAGCATCGATCTCACCTACTGGTAACAGGGGCCTATAGTGCGTGGTATCAGGGGGTCTATAGCAAAGATGCTGAGGAAATTCCTTATGAAAATTCACTAGAATGTTGATTCACTGAAAACTGTACTTTCTAGTGGAAAAATGTATCTGTTTCCAATGTTTCATTGAAATATAAGTGAAGTGCGGGAAGAGTTAACTGCAATGCAGACTTAAGGATTTCTCTTTTTATTCCTCAGTTGGACTGACAGTGATTACAATTGCTCACAGTCAATTCTGGCATGTGCTTGCTAAGGTTCATTATCATTTTTATTTGCTTTGAAACATTCATAAGAATAGATAAAGTAAATTGTCAAATAACAATAAACAATATAGCTGAAAAATCCTTTTAATTTATTCACTATTAATGGGCATTTTATGATATTTTTAATTTTCCAATTAAACACCTGAAATACCCCTAGTAAAGAAAACAGTTGACTAAATGTTAACCCTATTAGTGTTAATGAAAAAAATCTTAAGTACCAAGTTATTTTCAGCAAGTAGGCAGCAATAGATGTTAAAAAAAGCAATAGTATCTGCATTTCAGGTACATCTCTGCCTGCAGGAGAATATGCTGTTAACTGTTTTCCTTCATCATTTTATACAATATACAAACCACAAATACTTTTGGTATTTTAAAACCTGCTAAGTCTCTACTTGAGATTAAACCAAGTTATACTGACTGTCAACAGATGAAACTTTTAAAAATAACTGCTACAAAGTTTTCATCCAGGCTAACACACATGATCCAGTGAGGCTCTGAGATCTGCCTAAAAATTGAGTTATACAGAATTTAGGCTCCCAAGTGTTAATTGAAAAGCTCAGTTCATTGTCATGATTAGTGACATGAAAGAAGACATTAGTGTCATGAAAGAAGTGCTTAAAACTGCTAGGTACTTTAATATTCAAGTTGCTAAACTTGGAGCTATGCCTGTGCTCATACCTAACTAGACCTGCGCTTCAAAATCAAAACATTATACTGTGAAATTCAAGATCTAAAAGAGGGGAGGCACTGAGCAAGTAATTAAATTCTGATCTCCCTCCCTCTTTCTGAGTGTTTTAGCAGCTGAGACTACACAATAAACATCAGGGTCTCTGGATCCCAACTGAGATTTGTACTCTACATGTGTAAAGGAACTCAGAAGTACAGACGTTGCAGAGTTTTACATTTTACTCTGCAACCAGGTACCATAAAATTTGGACGTTGCTGTGATTTAACTTCTAGGCAGCTAAAACTGCATTAAGCCCCAGATACCAAGAGTAAGAGGCAATCTGGGTTCCCTAGAATAATTCAGCCTAACATGAATTCAAGCAACTTTTTTTTTTTTTAATAATGCATGAAATTCTTGTGTAGTGGTTTTAAATGAAAATTTATTTTCATTCTCAGGAAGCTTTCTGTGATTTTCAAATGAAGATTTAACATTTTACTTGCTTGCCTAGCAGCATAAAAAATTCTCTGATGTCCCTAGACCGCACTGAGGTTTTTTTTTCGAAGTAGAATGGTTCAGAACATTTTAAACACTAACAAAATAGCTGTTTGTAATATGACCAAGTTACTATGAATTCTTCGTATACACTTTTAATAATAAAATAATCATACCATGATAATACAAACACTAGCGCCTGGTGTAACTGCCAAAAGTAATTTCTCCATTCTAGAGGTACATTAACATGATATTTTATAAATAGTGTGGAAGTTACATTCATGTGAATGTATAAGAACACACACTGGCATGTTAGAATGAAACGTTATATTTTTAAAATAATTTGGATCATTTAAGGATTGTCTTCTGTTAGTAGGAAAAAGCAAACACAAACCAACAAAAGTATTTATCTAGTGCACAAGGTGAATACTTAGGTTCCTTGACATAGTTTCCTAGAAATTGCACCACGTGAAGCTATAGTTAGTTGCTCAACTGGGAACTACAACCTACCTGTGTAAAGCTCATGAATGTGAAGTAGCTAGCATGTTCCATTTCTAGCTGAATGTCTTAACAGTGATTGACACTGAAAAGTCGGTATTTTTCAAGTACTGTAGGACACTCAAGCATTTATTTCTGTCCCTAAACTATAAAAATATTCAAAATATACAAAAATAGCAACACTACATTGAAAACACATAACTGTATTGGGTTTGCGTGCCAAGGTTTAGGTAGTGGGCGTGCTACAAGGGTGGCTTCTGTGAGAAGCTGCTAGAAGCTTTCCCTGTGTCTGACAGAGCCAGTGCCAGACAGCTCCAAGACGGACCCACCACTGGCCAAGGCCGAGCCCATCACACAACCGTAGTCGCACCTCTGTGATGATATATTCAAAAAGGGAAAAAACCTGCTGTGCAACAGCAGCTGGAAGATAAGAGTGATATGTGAGAGAAACAACTCTGCGGACACTAAGGTCAAGTGAGGAAGGAGGGCTCCAGGCACTGGAGCAGGGATTCCCCTGCAGTGCCTGGTAAAGACCATGGTGAGGCAGGCTCTCCCCCTGGAGGTTGACGGTGGAGCAGATATCCACCTGCAGCCCGTGGAGGACCCCACACTGGAGCAAGTGGATGCCCAAAAGAGGCTGTGACCCTGTGGGAAGCCCATGCTGGAGCAGGCTCCTAGCAGGACCTGGGGCCCCATGGAGAGAGGAGCCCACACTGGAGCAGTCTGTTCTGAAGGACTGTACCCCATGGAAGGGACTCACACTGGAGCAGTTCATGAAGAACTGCAAGCCATGGGAAGGACACACACTGGAGAAGTTTATGGAGGACTGTCTCCCATGAGAGGGACCCAAAGCTGGAGCAGGGGAAGAGTGTGAGTCCTCCCCCTGAGGAAGAAGGAGCAGCAGGAAAAACCTGTGATGAATTGAACGCAACCCCCATTGCCTGTCTGCCTGTGCCGCTCAGCGGGAGGAGGTAGAGAATTCAGGAGTAAAGTTCAGCCTGGGAAGAAGGAAGGGGTGGGAGAAAGGTGTTTTAAGATTTGGTCTTATTTCTTATCCTACTCTGATTTTGATTGGCAATAAAATAAATTAATTTCCCCAAGTCGAGTCTGGTTTGCCCATGGCAGTAATTGCTGAGTGATCCCCCTGTCCTTATCTCAGCCCACAAGCCTTTTGTAATCTTTTTCTCCCCTGTCCAGCTGAGGAAGGGGAATGATAGCAGCTCAGCGGCCATCTGGTGTCTAGCCAAGGTCAAACCCACCACAGTTAACAGAAATGCCTGTCTGTAAATTACAATTGCTACATAAAAATACTTCTTTCCTCTTTCTCCTACAACTTTACGGCTGCATTGGATAAGTGGAAGGTCTGCTGCCTCCTGTTTGATCCAAACTTGATTCTTTTAAGCAGTAATTATGCATATGATAGCAATGGTAGCATTGAACACATTAATTTCACTGAGCTACAGCACATAAAAGGATAAATAAAACAAAGGAGTTACTTGATTGTTGATTTTTTTTTTTAAAGATAGCATCCAGCAACAGCTTATTTTTCTACTTTAATACAAAAACTTCTCAGACTGAAATTTTTTACTTCTCTGACATTAAAGCTGACAAAACATGCTTATGTCAACTTGGAATTATATTATGATGACAAAGTTTTATTCACTGCACAATAGTATGGGGGCATTAGAGTACTGCTGTTATTACTACTGGAAAACTCTCTATTAGATTAAACCAATAACTGATCACATATATACTAGTGGATCTGCTGTACTACAACAAAGGTGGGGGAAAAAGATAATTGTAACATGCAGAAATAGGATAATAATAATGTAGAAGAGGGTATAAAATCTAAACTATTATTGAGTTGCCAGCAGGCAATAAGAATCTGATCCTTAAATTATTGTATATAGAATTCACTAGCTCAGTACAAGCTATATGGATCATTATTATATTGTATTTGCCAATCAGCACCATATAACAGTATTTTAGTGGAGGACGTAAATATGGCATCTGTAGGTTTCTTACTGATGACTATTTACATATGCCTGAGAGTACCAGAGTCTGGTATTCAACTCTTTCATAATTCAGAATCTATGAGAGCCATTGCTGAAATAATGTGTCCTATTGATGATTGCCTCAATACTGTTAATGGTACAGTTTGACTTAATCTTCCCTTCTATTAGAAAAAAAAAAAGTTAAGAACTCAGAAGGTTTAAGCTACTTTATTTCTAACATGGTTTTATAGTTCCAGTTTGTATTCTTCACTCCCTGACATTTTGCATGTCATATGCTGTGTTTCCTCAGGGAAAGTAAATCAGCTTCTCTCCTGGAGTGCAAGCTTCCTAATACACAAAAAAAGTGCTTTGTTTGAGAGCAAAAGTACTGTACAGTTGTTATGGTAACCGGATTTTAAAAGGAAGTGCATAGTTTTGAGGGGCATCTGCTTAATTCCCAAACAAATTCTTCACCCCAGCTGCCCTCAAAGGAATGATTTTAAATCAGTCTCTTGCAAGATGCAAAGAGCGACTTCCAGCTGAGAAGCTTAGCACAGCTCCCACTGGCTCAATGAAAAGGATGATCCCTTTATTTCAGCTGGAAGAGTGGCTGTTTATGAGCCGCAAGAGTCCTCTCTTACGTCTCAGTTCTGTTAATTCACCAAAACAGAGTATTCTCTTTTCTTCCTGGACGTACATACGAGAATAAGTTCCAATGCAGGTATAAGGTCCTGTATAAATAAGGAAAAAGAATAAATGGAAATCCATCTGCCGTGTGTGTGTGGCAGAGGACGGAAGTGGCAATGCTGATCCTGGTTGCCACTGTACTGTCAGAATCTGTCAAAGAAATTTCAATAAGAAGCTGTTAACTATGAATTTAAGTTCTTTCATATTTTTAAGAAGGCTGGTAATACTTGAATAATCCAAAATTGACCACATGGACTCACAGTGGTCTTCTACTGTGTGTAGGTTTATGCATTTTCAACAGCAACATTACACAGATGTTGGGTTTTTTTTTCCTAAAACATGCAACACTTGCATATGCAACAGATATATGCATATAGACAAAATTACAAATTAAAAACATTTATACTAGTGAAAAACTATGGCAGGACTCATGGCTTTGTATGGAAAAAAATGGTCAGTCAGGTAACAGAGAGGTCATCAAACGACTCACAACTACAGCTAAAGAGTCAGGTAAGATTCCTAATGTTACAAGCGATACACAGACCTAGTAAGTAGCTCCTTCAAAGGAACATTCACCATCAAACACCGAATGGAGTAAAGTAAAACAGACAAAGTAACTGAACATGCCAAGATTCATGCATTATATTAACTTCAACAATGATTAACTATTTCCTTAAAACTAAGTCTTTTGCTGAATGAGATCCAAAAATACAAAGCCTCTTGTATTTTGTTGAAATAGAAATGGCTTGAGAAAGGTTAAAATATTATATAATGACAATAAATTTCATCAGTCAGAAGCAGAAAAACTAAATCTGGATTCAACTAAAGCAAGGAATTCAAAATATGAGACCTTTAAGGCTACATTATATTGCAGCTGCTGAAAACATACATGCTTCTCACCTGATACTGTAAGTTCAACACTTTTGTTTTGCATTCAAAAATCTTAGTCTCAACAAAGGTACAAGTACTTAATTATAGCAAAGTATCGGTGTTATTATGTACTGATAAAAATAACTGAGAATCAACATGTATGAATAAGCCCAGTAGAAGGCATTACTTATATGGCTGCTCCATGCCCTTTTCTTTTTTACTTATTTTTAATAGTGTCTTTCCATTTTCAAGGTTGCTTTGAAAGACGAGCATCAGATGGCTGTTTATATGTGTAAACAATGTGCATCTTTAAAAAACTCTAAATTATATCTAGTTTATAAATACTGCCAACTTTCTGCACCTGCACTGAATCAAGGCAGACTTTATATAAGGATGCATCTTAACATTAAAGTCCATTTCATTTACATGACCCTGGAGCCTTGTCCAAACAAGCTCACTTGAGCTTTACCCAGATGGTGGCCATTTGCTTGGGCTTCATTTATTACTATTCCCTTAAGTTAAGGCAGGCAGCCAGCTGGCAGAGAATCACAGATTTTTGCTGTA
Organism: Steatornis caripensis; assembly: GCA_013398225.1. Taxonomy (NCBI): domain Eukaryota; kingdom Metazoa; phylum Chordata; class Aves; order Caprimulgiformes; family Steatornithidae; genus Steatornis; species Steatornis caripensis. Next base: position 13,153 of record VZSC01017221.1, read on the forward strand.
GAGATTACATGTCTTCATCACTGCATAGTAAATAAAGGAATGACAGTTATAAACGTGCTAATGTTTGCATCATTTTCTTGCTTAACCTACTGTGGGCAAGCTTGTTTTGTGCCTGAGAATACCATATACATATGTTAATGGGCACAATCATAAAAGAATTGAGACAAGAAAGGAGCTGCCCTGAAATAACAGGACACTAGTGTTGTGGTCTAAGCCTGAAATAAAGCTCCAAACCCTAAAAGAAACTAGTGCAGTATAAAAATAAAAATATCAAAGAGAAGTATGTTACAAAGAAATATACAAGCAAGAGTTTTTATTTAAAGTTTCACAAGGCTTTATATTCTGTATGCTAGCATATATTGAAGAAAAATAGGTAGTGCTGCCTGCATGAAACTGATACATGTTAAGGTAGAAATATTTACCAGTGTGCAATTGTGCCTGTTTATTCCACCTTCTGTGAAAATAAAATGCTACCTATACCGCTAAAAGATTTATATAAAAGATATCACATTCATTAAATGTTAGCAGTATAATACGCTAACTTCACTATCATCACACAATTTTATTATCAGAGTATTTTCCTTAAGATAGCACTTGTTATAATATGCAACCCACCGATCTATAGCCATGTTTAAAATAAAAATAATAAAAAATAAAAATATCTCCTTCAATACCCATCTAAAGACAGTGGGAATATTATTATGCAAGATATACCACTAGCAGACATAGCGCGTGCCTAGAAGTTTGTAATACAAACGTGAGGAGCGTCAAGATAACCATCACTGCTCTAGCATGGAAAAATTTTAAGTGACTAGTTTATGACACTAAACAACATAGAATAAATTCTTATTACGCAAGCAGCAGATAATGTATATTCAAGTATACAGCATAAAAATAAATATAACCTCTTATATTCCATTAACATTGATATCAGTACCTAAAACATTTATCACGTTACCAAATTATTAATTTTCGAGTAGCTAGTGAACGAACAACCAAACCATTACATTACACTAGCTTTTTTTGTAGATCTAGTAGATAACCATTACTCATTTCAAGATGAATTCTGAGCTTTTGAAAGTGTATCATTTCATACTCAATGAGAACAAGTCCACCACAGGTTGAGAATTTCATGTGAACATCCAGCTTCTCTAGGTACAACTCCAGGGTTTGAGATCTGTCTTTCCTTCCTCCAGAAAGCCAACTCTGTCTGTCTACACCCAGAGTTTTATTAAACACAAAAGACTCGACTGAACAAGATTTCCAACCACTCCCATGTACAAATTGCATAGCAAATCAGAGCCCAAACTTCAACAAGCGGTAGGAAAAGAGGTACCTACCTCACATGAAGCAGCAACACAACACTCATGCGAAAGGTGCCACACGTCCCCACCAAATTGCGTTGTGAACTTAACTTCAGGCACCTGGCAATGGCTTTTCCTCAGCAGAGCTGCAACCTGAAGCAGTTTCTCCCAGGAAAGTCAGGAACTTCCTTCAGCCAAGCACCCCGGCACCGTGCTACCTCAACCCCAGCAAAGCGCCACAGGTCTCAAAGCCCCACTGTGCGCAGCTACTCTGTGTTGGCGTCTGCCTGATTTCTGTGAAGGTGTGAGGTAAAACTACTTCCTTTCTTGGTCACTATTCCAAACAGTTTAGGAAATGGAGAGGAAAACCACCTGATCGTCTTACCTCGTAGCAGGGGCACGCCCCCCCCCCCCCC
>VZSC01017221.1:20689-46643 GCA_013398225.1 Steatornis caripensis
ATTCTATGATTCTATGATTCTATGATTCTATGATCCTGTTAAACTGTCTTTATCTTAACCCATCAGTTTTGGGTTTTTTTTTCAATTGTCCTCCTGTGATGGTTTTGACTGGGGCAGAGTTAATTTTCTTCGTGGTAGCTAGTATGGGCTATGTTTTAGATTGGTGCTGAAAACAGTGTTGGTGATGCAGAGATGTTTTTGTTATTGCTGAGCAGTGCTTACGTAGAACCAAGGCCTTTTCTGCTTCTCACCCCAGCAGCAAGGAGGCTGGGGGTGCACAAGGAGTTGGGAGGGGACACAGCTGGGACAGCTGACCCCAGCTGACCAAAGGGATATTCCATACCGTATCATGTCATGGTCATCATATAGAGTTGGGGGAAGAAGGAGGAAGGTGGGGGATGGCGTTCGTCTTCCCAAGTAACTGTTCTATGTGATGGAGCTGTGCTTTCCTGGAGATGGCTGAACACCTGCCTGCCCATGGGAAGGACTGAATGAGTGCCTTGTTTTGCTTTGCTTGAGTGCAGCTTTTGCTTTACATAACAAACTGGTTCTTATCTCAACCCACGAGTTTTCTCACTTCTACTCTTCTGATTCTCTCCCCTATCCCACCAGCGGATGGAGTGAGCAAGCAGCTGTGTGGGGCTTAGTTGCTGTCTGAGGTTAAATCACAACAGTTTGTAATACGTACGATTCCTAAAGGGCTGATACCTTCATTATTATTTTAAGGATGAGGAGCAGTTTTAGGCACTCTTTTCCTCTGTGCCTGCTGATGTCTTACCTGGGAAGAGGTGGGTGTTCATTTGTTGGGTTTTGGTAGTATTTGTATGTATGAGCATCTTTCAGTGAAGCTGAAACAAACATTCAAGTCTCCTGAAAAATTCTGTTTTTCTTGAGCACTTTAACCTTTTTTTTTGTTTAGCTTGATGATTTCATTTTTATTGCCAAATTTCTGGGGTTTTACTTATGATACTGATGCAAGCGCTTTTACAACATCAATGAAAGTGTCTCATATATATTTCTACTGACATGGTAACAGCCTCAGAGGAGCCATTACCATCACGTTCCAGGCACTGGAGCTGTTACGGTGTCAATGAAGTGTCTCTCATACTTCCATTGATGTGCTAAGAGCCCCAGAGGAGTCGTTACAATGTCAGTGCAAGTGCCTGCGTAGTTATGATGTCAATGGAAGTGCCGTTTTCATGCCAGTGTAGAATGGTCGTGCAAAATTCCATAACCCTGCTGAAATAAGGGAATTACTTTTAATACATTATTTGGCTACTCTGTGTAAGGTTTCAATATAAGCCTCAAAAGGAAAGAGATCCTCTGCAGCCTCTTGGATACGTGCTTTGGCATGCTGAGAAAGACAAAAAAATTACTTGGGAATTTGCAGCTTCTACTACACTGCATAGTACCAACATTGCTATAAAGGTGCATCGCAGTACAGTTGATATAATGGAGCAGTAACTATTGTCCTTACTGAACTAGACAAGTGGTGAAAGCAGCAGTCATGACACAAGCAATGTTGAAACCAGAAGAAAATTGTGTTTTGTTTTTTGTCCTCTTTGGGATGGGTATAGTAAGTTCTGTTCAGTTAATGTTCTGGTGAACTCATAGATGAGATCCTAGAATATGATCTTTGCACTGCATTTGAAGAGCTTGTAGGACTGAATGTTTTACTTAATGTTGTTAGCTAGTCAGGTGAACAAGGTGAATTAAGCATTCATTGCTCTGCCAGGTTTGTCCCTCTAACCAGACATTTTAAAGCAATTGCACTGTAACAATGCATTTACAGCAGAAACCAAATGATAGGAGTCACATTTTTAAAACTGAAAAATGAAGATCCTTGTTTTCATCAAAGCAGCAGTCATAGAAGAAACATAAGAGTAGCGGCTCTGGGCTATTTCTGGGTATAACTTCTGGTAGTATTAACCATTTTGATTTGTTGTGCTAAAATGGATCATGATGAAGGTTGCCTTAGTTAAAGGAATTCCATCTGTATGTCACTCAGACTTTTGTATGATCTATTTTCTTTATAGAGATGTTGTGAATTCTTTGGTTAGGATAGCTATCACAACATATCCGCATCTCCCACCCAACCCACTCTGTTGTAACTTTGTTACTTTAACTTAACCTAGCGGTTGGTTAGTGCGTAGAAACCGGTCCCAAAAAATATTCAGGAATAAGGGTATAGAGAAGTAAAATATCTGTAAATTAATTTTTGTTTTTTTACACTCACTGAGGATTGAGGTTCATTGTAAATAAAATGATTAAGGGAAATACAGACTGCACAATAAAAAAAGTCAAGTTAAACATTTAATGCTTTATTAGTTTGTATAAATATATTTACAATAAAAGTTTGTAGGCTGGTTGGCTCTCATACAATGAAAGGCAGGTGGATAATTGTTACAGGAATTTTTTTCTTACAAGGAAAATATAATCTCATTTAACTAGATCTTTAAATCCACCGTCTTATTCTCTGTGCTTATCTACATGGACACTTGTAAGATCTACCTATTGATTATGTTTTTTTCTTTTTATTGCACCTTTCCTTAATTTTAGTATCATCTTAGTCATTAGTTAAAATTAGCATTACAGGTACTATTAAAAAACAAAGCCCAACTTCACTGATGTTGAAAACATCTTTATTACTTAGTTAGATGTTTTAAATGCAATACTTTGTTAATGCAGTGCAAGGTTAATTGCTTTTTATGTTCCATTAACAGGAGTGAGATGTAGCTTTTCAGTAGAGAGTAATATACATTCTTCTTTCTCCTATTCTCGATTTCATTAATGAATGGTAAGGGAGTAAGGTAACAATGATCCTAGGATTCTAGATCAGCTACCTTTACATAACCACAGTTACTTTAATGAATTAAAGTAACCTAGTTCAGTTAGTCCTACGTGTTAGTAATTCATTAAAGGTAAGTTTCTTTTTGGCCTTTCTAGCCTTAATGTCTTAATTTGCAAATAAACCCAGCCCTGTGATAATGTTTTTCAGTGGACTAGTAATTCTTTATTGTGGAGGAAAGCAGTCTGTGTGTTTTTCTATATGTTCCTACAACTAAATGTAATTGGATGTGTAATTTGAAAATATATACATATTGATAAGTATTCTAAAATAATGATGTCTCCCTTAGTGGCAGACTTTTGTTTGCATTTAATACAAGATGATATTTTTTTTGGCAAACAAACATTGTGTGCAATACAAAATACAGCTTCAGAGGAAAGAGTATTGTGTGTTTTTAGTAAGAATTGCAGCATTTTCTGTTCAATACTTAGAAACTTCACAGCATTTACCTCAATTGATTTTGCTTTTTTAATTCAGCTTTGGTATGAATGCCTGATTTTTATATTAACAATTACAGTTTTTCCTGTGCTGAGGGGAGTGAGGGCATTATTTAATTTATGTTATCCCTCATTATTTACTTATTCCTCCATACCTGCACTAATTGATTAAGTATATTAAGTTTTCCAAATTTTTAGTCTGTAACTATCACCTGGTGAATTTACACATTCTCTTACTCTCTTTGCACATCAAACTTCAATTATTTTGCTGGACTAATACACAAAATACTGTTCTCTTGCCATCTGTTCTCAGAAATTGTGAGGTAGGAATATCCAAATTAAACTGCTTTGTTCATACAGAAAAACTTGCCAAGTCTGTGATATCTCTAGAAGCAGGTCCCATAGATCCTTTTCTCCATACTTTGCAAAAAGTCTTCTTTAAGGTTACTTTTATTTTTTAGTACTACATATTTATATCTTTTTCTGCAATATTTGTCATACAAGAAATATATTTTGACAGTGCATAAAACACTGTAACATTACAGTCTGCAGATGTAGGCAGTTAGAAGTTAAAGTAGTTTATTTTAAAAATATACATTAAAAAGAAATAACAAACAAATTCTTAAGGAGAGACTAAATTACTTTATTTCCTCACTCTTGAACATCACTACTGTTACTCCATTCTAATTCAGTCACGTAGCTTTAGTCAGCCTACGGTGTGGGCAGTGGTGGTAGCTCTGGTTTTAGCTGGTGGTGGTCTCCTCTGTACTTGGCAGGTATGGCTTGCTTTCTGTTGTGGTTTACGTCTCACATTTCTAGTGTGTTGTGGTGTGGGGCGTGTTGTTTTGCATGGGAGAGAGAGAATCTCAGATTTTAGCAAAGGTGTGAAGTTCTGGTGGAGATGGCCCTTCAGTAACTCAAGTGTAAGAGTGCCTCTGGTGAACATAATAAGCTTATATATGGTTGACCATAGGCCGTTACAAGTCAATGTGTGCTCAGTATATACCATATTTTGTATGTACTAAGATGTCAAATATTTTAGTATCTACAAAAATGTTATTTAATAATGTTTTTACCCATGTTCCACTTTCTTTCAGGGGCTGTGACTTATGAACCACAATCAGCTTGAGGATTTGTAGGGGAATTAATTCTACTCTAAGCTTTTAATGAATCTCTATCAGAAGAAGTATTAGAAAATTGTTTGGTTTTAATTTGGATTGGTGTTTTAACTAACAAAAAAGCCCTTTGCCTGGCTGTTAATACATTATTATCTAAATACTAAACACTAATGCAATACAATAGATGCTTTTGATAAGGTTTGACTGTGCCATTCCTTCTAACATTCGCACCTTGGTGGAGGGACTCAACTGAATGTGTATGTGTAGTACGTTAATGTCATTTACTTACAATCAGAGTTTTACCTTTATTTTTGGGACTGAGTGGTAAGAAGGAACAGAGGTACAAAGGGAGACATCCTTTCTTTCAGGCACCTTCTGTCATGGTTGAAGAGGCTCTCTAAGATGGAAATATGCAACGTAAAAGTTTAAATAATCGTTATTACGCATAATGGATGTTGTTTTCTTCACACCCTATGCGTTCCTCTTAGTGTTTGCTAGCTTTTGAGGCTGGCATTTCCGCTTTGAATCCTTAAGCTGCTTGCTCTCCCTATTTAACAATCTTACCTTTGCATACCATTTTTATTTTGCATGGCGTATGTACCTTCTCGTACTAGTCTCAACTGTACAATTTTCTTATAAGCTTGAGCCCATGTTACATGAAGTACAGAAAAATAGGTTTTAAATAGCAAGGAGCTTAACCCTCTAAGAGGAGAAGGTGTAGAAGTCGTATTAAGAAAAAGAAAAAAAAGTTAAACTTGTCTCACTATCTTCTAAGTCAAGTGTTCAGAAGCCTTTTCCATTCCTAAGAATTAAGTCCTCTATCACAGTAGATCTGAACCCACATACTGTTCGTCACTGGAATCTGATACTTAACTAGGTGTGACAGCAGATCATGGTCTTCCACACGTCTCAAAAGTGAAAAAGGAAATATTTTTCAAGAAGTGTCATAATGGAAGAACGAGATTTGAAGTGAGCATAAACTGAGTACTACAAGTGCCTAAAAATTAACAGCACCATTCTTTTAATGGGTGGTACTGAAGAAAACAGTGTCAAAGCAAATGCTTTGATGTTGCCTTCTATAATGACCTTGCTGTGTTACCAGTGAGAGAACAAACATGGCCTCTGACTTCACTATTTTTCAGTTTCATTAGATGGTAGTAATGTCATGTCTGTCACAATCTTTCTCAAATGTGCACAGTAACATCATGAGTGCAGACCTCCACATTCTTTCATTGAGCATAAGAACATGTGTGGTAGTTGAACAGTGGTTTCTGTGCTGTTTCTTTTCCATGCTGTTCTGACATGTGTAAGACAATTAGTGAGATTCTGCATCCAGAGTATTACACAGTGCTCTCTTCATCTCGATTACTTCCTGTGGTTTGAACAAAATAGCTTCAAGTTCTGTTGTGGCACTTCATCTGTGATTTATTTTTTTTTTCCACAGCTGAGACTGGTTTAGTTGTGACATATTTCACTTATACTATTTACTGAAAGCTCCAGGGGCAGCAAGGACATGTGCTGTCAAACATTTGTTTAGTGCTGATTGAAACTCTAGCAATTGGCTGGTTGTTATTAGTCTGGGGTGCATTTTGCTCTGGAACACTTTCATATGCATATATAGAACTTAAAAGAGAAATGAGCTGCTGTTCTTTCAAAAAGAAGTAGACTTTAGCTTGCATATTTTGGAATTTTATGAGAGAGTTCAGACCACTTTTATTACGCAGCAAGCATAAATCTTTGAAAGAATAGGTCTTGCTAGATAGACAAGTGACCAGTAATTTTATTTCCAATCACTCTTTGAAGCAGTTATATGAAAATGTCACAGGAACATAACCCAAATGATAATAATAAAGCAAAACAAAAGAATGTCCTCTTCTTTCCCATGCCCATAGCTGAGTTTACATCTACTTTTAAGAACATGTAGGAGTCTCTGAAATATTAGTTCTTTCCTTGAACATGTGGGGGTGGAGAAACCTACATTTGCTCTTAACGAGACATCAAACATTTGTCTAAAATGTACTCGTCTTAAGTGTACTGTCTTGGTAAAGTTTCACTGCTCGTTCCCCACTGGAGCTATTTCCATTATCCATTACTTTAACTGTCCTTTCCTAATTGTCTGCTCCTCTGACTCTACATCTATCTCCTTGCTTCCTTTTAAAAAATAAATTGTTGCAGTAGTAAGCCTTATGTACGTTAGTCTTAGATCATTGATAGGCCTTGAACTCACACAGTTTCTCATTCACATGTACCTGCTGTTTAAGTGTCAGTCTGTAAACCTTTATTCGTAGGGTTAGGTATTGTTCATTTCAGGGAAGTGCAATTTTGAGTGATCTTTGCCATAAGTGCTGTAAAACCAAAGAATAAAATAATGTTAAAAGTGGTATTTTAATTTTTAGCAAGAGCAACGAAATGTATGTTGTAGGTGTAAGGATTGCTGTGTTTTGTGATTTCATGTTTAGTAGCTTCTATTATGCAACCTCAGAAGTCTGGACATACTGGTCTGATAACTGCATTTATGCTTAAAGGCAATAATAAACATGGACGTGAAAAACAAAATGATACTGAATGACCTTGGAGAGAAATGCCTGAGGCACCGTGCTGTGGCAGCTGACATCATTAACTGTGACTGTTATGCTCGGGTCCTGGAATAATCGGACTTTAGAGAAATGTTTCACAGGGGGCACCTTATGGATGTCGGTCTTTCATGCACTCATTATGATGCTGTATGTGTTTGATTGTGTGAGAACAAGGAAGATCTACCTTGAGGCATATCAGACAGTCTAGCTGCAGGTATTAGAAATCTTGACAGAGTAAAGCAGCGTATTAAGAGCTTTCACACTGATGATCCTCTTAAAAATGAGACTTCAGAACACATATTGCATAGCATGATTCATCTAAGACATCAAATAACATGTGTTCTTAGCCTTTGACTGCAGTCTTATTAATGTCATGCTTCAGCCGAAAAGTAAGATTAGTAACAAGTTTTAAAATACCTAACTAATTTCTCTGCAATATTTTTGCATATACACTTTGTGAAGAGATTGATTCCTGTAATCAATCATTGAATCACTGAGTTGATGCCTGAGTGAAGTCACTTTTAGGATAAAATATTAACAAAAATAATTATAACCTTATGTTTTCCACACTGAAAAGTAATTGAACATAGGAATCCTTTATAACATCTTTAGATCTGAGATCTGTTATACTGTATGTCCTGTCCCTTTACAGAAGCATTTTCTTTTCCTTAGCACCATCTTGTGAATCCCTAGCCGAGTAAGTCATTTTCATGAGAACATCTCATGAATGTGAATATTTTCTCTTGAGATAAGGAAGCCTTCCTAGATTGTCAATCTTCATTCTCCCTTGTCCTCCAGTATGGCTTTCCCCATACTTATCCCCTCATTGCACTGCATTTGAGACCCAGTAGGATAGCTGTCATGTTTGTGATTTTAAGGGAAAGTTAGCGTATGATTGATTATGTTCCCAGAAGATATCTAACTACTTCATTTCCTTTTTCCATAATGCCATCTTCTCAAATGTTCTCACAAGCAGATAACTGACCGCTTTCCATTTGCATTTGCCAATACGTTAATAATATTTTGTGATCTTGTCAAGTTTGTGTAGCAAGAATGTCTTTATTTTGATGTTTGTATACAGTTCTTGTCTGTCAGACAGGAGGTTGGATAAGTTACCAGATGTTTTGTGAAAGTATTTAGAATTTCTACATTGCTTAGAACTTAAACACAGTTAATAGGAAACACGGTGCTAAAAATCACTGGATTCAGTGGTGCTTTACAGTACACTTGTCCTTCAGATAATATCTGTACTTTTGCAATTCAACAAGGTGATTCTCTCTGTTTAATTAACAGTGATCTCATAATTTCTGAATTTTAGGCAGAGTTATGGAGGATGAAAAACTAAAGACAAATGCTTTCATAAAGTAACAGTGAGGAAAATAGTGGAGGACTTGATCAGAAATGAAAAAAAAAAAAAACCTGATTCATGTGTAGTGATTTGTAACTTTGTTATTAGTGTAATATCTTATTTCTCTGTTCCAAACTATGGAGGTGTCAGCTTTTCTCCCCTTCCTTTTATTAGAAGTACCTAATTCACTGTTGGTTTGAGAGAGTTCACTAGTACAGATAATAAACATTGCAATACTAACTTTCAAGTAACAACCGTAGAATCTGTATCAGTTTCAAAGCAGTGTTTCTTTCGCAAGCTTCTGTATAGTGTGGTTCACACTTAGATCTATTTTTCTTAAAGTTAAAAGATGACTGACTTATTTGAAATGCATTTATGAATAGAAAGAATTATTTTAGGAATAATCCATTGATACCAGTAAAACAGACTGTGATTAGTATCTTACGTAAGTCAATTATCACACTGAGCTTACCTCTTGTAATCTAGTAACATTATGAAGAGAATTCAAAATAATAGACCTGTGTAAAATAACTATTGAAGTTCAGTGATCTTCTAGAGTTAACTACCTGAGATCCATTGCCCTTGGGCTGGTCCTGCTGAAGCAGCAGGAGTTGGTCAATTCTATCACGACATGTGGCCCTACAAACGAAGGGGCCTGTCAGGACTGAAAAGGAGGTTGTCTGAGCATCTTGGAGGAACCACTTCTACTCCTTTAGCCAAATATCTAGATATAATTAGAGATGGAATAGATTAGAAAAAAAGTGGTTTGTGTCAAAAGGTAAGTTAGGGACACTGAAACCTTTTGAAAGACACCTCATTATTGAACTTTGTTTTGCATATAATATGGGTTTAGATGTACCAACAAAATCCTGATTTGAATGTAAATACACTTTGAGTGACCAAATTTAGATGCAGACCAACATCAGTTACAAATATGGTCTGTTTTTGCATTTGTTGTCTCAGCGTAGATTTTTCAGACCCCTTTTTTTTGTGAAATCTGGGTATCTGACCAATTTGCTCTCAAAATACTTCATGTATTTTATGCTTCCTCGAGTAATACCTTTAAAAAGATATCAACGCTCTGCATTCTGTGCCTGCATGAATGCTGAGTTGACTATTTACCTTTGAAGAGTTCTTTGTTTTGTTTTCACTAGCAATTGGAAAAAACTTCTAATATTATGTTCTGAATTGACTATGGGCTTGAATGAGGCTGTTGAAGGTTATCTGGTATTCCATATCAGCAGCAAAATATCTGAAGGGGCAATCCCCTGCCCTGAACGTTGTAAAGAAATGTGTTGATTTTAAAGCATCGGGTTCAGAAGCGACCATGAGTGTTAAATGAGCATTTGTCTTGTCAGTTGTATGTGTGGACCCTGAAATACAACTAATGCAAAGATTCTATGATGATGGCTGGTAAATACTTTGAATGTATGTATTGGTGTTCTGAAAAATAACATCGAAACAGCTGCACTACACTGTGGTATGGATGAAAACAAGGGAAGCACAGCTGATTCCGTTGGCTCAGGAGTTAATTATTATTTAACCTAAAACAAAATTTCCTCTAGCTGTTTAATGATGTATAGCTTATACCTGTGCAATTGCCCATTTCTTGTCTTTAAACAATAGAAGGTAATGGCATGTAACATACTAGCCTGTTAGCATGTATTTGGTATCTCAGCATTTACAGTAACATATAGTATGTTTTCTGTGTTTAACCTATTTTAATTTACTGAAATTTATTTATGGCAGTATTCCTTGTAAACCTTGCCACTTCATTAGAAATATTAAGTACTTAAAATACATTTGGTATATACTATCAGTATTTGTGTGTTCTTGGGGTTTTTTTATGTGACAAAACTTATAGGGGAAAGAGAATTTAGTTCAACAGTCAATTCCCATGTGGCTAGTTGTTATGTGAGGTGACAGTGCTTGAATTCAGATGGCAATTGAGTTTATTGAGAATTTATTTCTGACTTGAATATGCTTCATACAATAGGATATCTTAAGGACTGTGGAGTATTTTTTTTTTTCATTTAATAGATGTACTCTTAGCTATAATAAGTAAACATAGGACAACCATACTACTGCCACCCATGCACACCTTGTTTTGTTTTCTTTTTTGTATGGTCTAGTGCGACTTGAGCAAGCTTTCAAATTTATAGCCAAGTCTAGCTCTGTAAGGGTTGAGACATGAACAAAAATTGTAAAGAGAAATAACCTTTCGCAATATTAATAAATGCTCTGTATTTTTACTGTATTTCTTTGACCTATTATGCCAGAAATATAGATTACACCATTAAATCATATATTTCTACAGTCTTACGGTATTTGCTTCACTTTCTGTTACAACGACTGTGGGTTTTTTTTTTTTACAACATCTGGCATATTTATAACAATTAGCTCTGGACAGGCTGTACTGCTGTCATTCTAAATTGCAGAGTCCAAACACATACACAAGTTATGATTAGAAATGTTTAGTCAATGAGTAAGTAGTTTTTATCTTGCTCACTTAGACCATAAAGCTATTAAACCTGACAGGTCTGACTGTTTTGATGCTGTTTTGTTTGATTAAAATTAAGCTTTTTGTAAGTTTTAAGTCTTTAAGTACAAACATGAAACAATTGATGTAAATGCTGTTCAATATGATTGTTTTGCTTTGGATAGAATATCTTTATACTGATGAGTGAATCTTTGATAAAGGAATTCTGAATAAAATAAACTTTTACTTGTAAACTGATGTTTTTGTGAAATAAATGGATCTATTATAATAATTATGGCTACTCTTGTGAAAAAAAGTGATTTGTTTTGCAGATTACTTTATGGATATAAAGGTCTCTGTCAACGTAATTCTGTTGTTAACAGTCACTTGCCAGCTTTTGCTTTCAACTTGAATAATACTGAAGCGTGTTTACTAAACTTACCTTTGTGCATTTCCTATACCATAAATAAAGTAATTAAGTACTTAGCATATTAATTACCTTAATTAAATTGCTTATTATTGGCATAGCTTGTTGACGCCTAAGCCTAGATCTGTGCAAAAACACTGTATTATGTCCATACGGTAATCAGTAACTGCTCTAATACAGACTTTCTGCATTGTGCAAAAAGAAGTTCAGTAACAGAGAAGTAATTTTCAGGGATAGAAACTTCAAGGTGAGCTGCTGTGATTTTCTTGTATGGAAAAACTGCAATTTATAGTTTAAGGTGTGGTATATTGATGATGGTAATACCACGTTACACAAAAACCCCTATAATATCCCATTGATGCTGTGTGTGGTGGAGGAATCTATGCAACACTACTTGGCATTTTGTTGATGACGTGATTTACGAAGGAATACTAAGTGGCAACTGTATCATGCCCCTGTATGTGCATAGGAGCACACACACACGCTCATCTCATCAATAGGGGAGAATGTGAGCCTTCAAATCCATTAGAAGCTTTGAGAATTGGCAGTCCTTTTCTTCTAGCTGATCAAGAAAATTTGCTTGTTCAAGAATAAAGGGTAAGTAAAGGCGTGCATTAGGAAAAAAGTTGGTACTAAGTTTCTTTCTGCTTGAAGTACAGGCGGTTTAAAAAGAAAATGTTGTTTGAAGTGTCCTCTCACTGCTGTAGTAATTAGTTTCTGCATCTCTCGCCAGCTGAATACATATCTTAAGTTTTTTGATGTTTTTAATGTTCAAGAAGAATGTTAATTGTGTGCCTCCACTAATCTGTGGTTTACATTTGTTTAGCAAAGAATTAACGTGCTCAGATCACATTTTGTTATCTTGAACAGTGAGATGATATTGTTTGTATATCGCTGCATGCGTTAAACCTGGGATTGACTGCTGCATTGTGGACATGAGGGTTACAGAGCATACATGTTCAAATTCAAATTATGAAATGCAGAAGAAATCAGCTGTTATAAACTAGTCGGGAATGCTTCATCAAGTTAACAGCTTTTTTGTAAACAGGTGTTTCCAGTTTGTCAAGAACTGAAACAAATTGTGAAGCAAAGTGTACTTGAAAGCTTGTGTCTGACAGTTGCTAGATAAAGGCAGTCTTTGCTATGTGACCCCTTCATGTCTTGTTTTCATAGTAAACCGACAATGTATCTTACCACTTGTGTTCTCATCACTTCTGTGCTCTTTTTATTTTTTTAATAGGTGAATTTAAGAATTGCACGTTTCTTCTCTGGTTCAAATCAGAACACCTGAACTGAATTCAGTGGAACTATTTTTAGCTACCAAGCGTCTGTCCACAAGTTAGAAATAAGCTATATTTTTAGGTAGAACATGAGCATAAAATATTCATCTGTGGTCCTGAGTAGCAAAGATGTTCAAGGAAAGTCTGTCTGTCTTCGTTACCATAATAATTCAGGAATATGCAATAGTAAATTAACAGCACAAGAAATTAGTAAAGATATGGCCCATGTGTATTTCTGTTGTTACTTCACACTAGTCTTTTCATTAATTGAGGTCATTGGAATAACCCTTTTTACCACCATGGTTCTGTGTTAAAATACCTACTTGGCCTACAAACTGAAAAATGGAACACTTTGTATTATGTGGTGTAAAGCTATTGCATATAAAAAAAAAAGTTTTACACACAATCTGTGAATAGTTTGGTTTGAGAGACTATGCTTTCAAGGTTTCTGTCTCAGATTGCTCTTTATGGCCAAATTCCAGTATTAGTTTATGTAACTATTTGATTCTGCTTGCTTTCCAGTGAATGACATTTGTACCTAATATGAATTGGTTTTGTTTTGTTGAAGTCAACACAGTTGATCCAGATTAGCTGAGAATGCTGGCCTGCATAACTTTTAGTTCCTGTCTTGAAATCTTGAGAATTTTCTACCTTGAAAGGAATAAGTTAGCCAAGAGGTGCAAGAGCTTTAAAATAGTGGTATACAAAAGATACTAAATAAATGTAGACTTTTTCATTCAATTTTTCTGTTTATAGGTAGTGGGCTTTAAATTACCACAACTTTTAATATAAATGCTTTTGAATGTAAATTAGCATAAGCAATTGGGAGAATATGTGCAGAGAACATTAAAAAAAAAAAAAAAGCTGTGCACCATATAGGATCTCCTGTGAAACACAGCTGTTTGGAGGAGGATAATCCTTCCAAGTAAATCCATAGCGGGCAGTATTTTCTCCAGCTAGATGTTACTTCTCTTCTATGTATGTACATATATGAAATATTTTTCACTACATTTCCTAGAATATATAATGCAAGAACCTGATGTGTGTAAAATCCTTCTTTAATGCTCTAAGTTAGTCATTTATAGTTCTATTTGATGTTTAGGTAAGATGCTTGTTCTATCAAATATGGTGATTAGTCCCTCTTGAATATGAGAGGGATTTCTGGCAGCAGAAATCTATTTGACTGTAAAACCTAGGAGTCTGGAAAGAAATCCTTTATACAAGAAATGTCTCTATATAGTTGCTCATACACCAGATTCTAAAAAGAACCTCTAAGCTGTCAAGAACTACAATATGATAAAAGCAGGAATGATGAAAAGGAAATGGCACCTTGCAGCTGACCGCATAAAAGTATAAATTCCTCCTGGGACTTCTGCATATAAAAGATAGGTTTCACTACTTTTCTAAGAACACTGGATCACATTAACTTATTCAAATAGGAGGTCAGATCACAGTGTTTAGGCTTAAAGCTGTCCCACACAGTCCTTGATCAAAAAAAATTGACAAATCACACTTTTGAATAAACTCATTTTAATCCTTCTCTTCCTTTTGAAGTAATAAAAATATCCCTGTCACGCAGTTGCCATTGCATTTAATGGCTGTCATTTAGTGAAATGGAAAAATTATAACTGAACATAATGCCTTCAAATATGGCTAATAGCATTTTACATGAGGAAAAATACTTTTATTTTACATGAATATGGCTGTTACTCTATGATTATTATTGAAAATTTAGCTGCTTTGCCTATTACAGCAGAATGATAATAACAGATATGACTCCTTCCTGTCATCCATGTAAAAGAATAGTAAACTGTGTTCTCGACATTTTATATAATTTTCAGAGCTCAACAAATTCTTTGCCAATTATCACTTTATATCTTTTTTTTTATTGGTATAGTAAGCAAAATACGGCGCTTTTTTTTTTAATTTGTTGTCATAGATGAGCCTGTATCCCAGAATACATCACTCTTGTTGAGATTTACAGCAGTGCTGTTGTATAGATGGGCATTAATTAATGCTAAATTACAGTAGAGTGTATATGGAATTGTAGGTGCTGTCCACATCAGTACCAAATGAGTTCCTAGTGATTAAACTTGCTAACATCTCTAATTAACCTTGAGTGCACTGGACATAAACTGCACAAATCCTCTGAATTGCACACATGATTCGTAGCTCCACTGAAAACAAGATGTACTGTTCGCGAAATGGACATACAAAGTAATTAGATGACCACCTGTATGCTGAGCTGACATTTGAAAGAGCCCAAGAGAATCAGACCTACTTCGGATCCATCCAATTAAAACAAATTGCAGAGCCAATAAAAAGATGTCTTTGAAAGGCCAAGCATGCTTAGTTCTCAGCTCTAGTGCTTACTCTAGGCAGTACCTTTGCTAGAGTTTTCATAGAAATCTCATTAATGGGGCAACTGAAATATATTACTTTCTTTGTGCCAGATACATCTGTATCCAGAATGAGGGAATCAAAATTTGAGTTGTAGTGATGATGCAGCAGATCGATTTGTGATTGGAAGATTCTGCCCCCCCAAAAACAATGTAAGAGACTTAATTCCTTAGTGCAACTGGTTTCAGGAGCACCCTGAGAATACTAAGTCGTGGCAGGTTTTAGCTGGGATTTGGAAATGGGGATAGTCCACTCCATAGCTGATTGTTCTTCGAGTATGTGACTAAAACCTTCAGGTTTATTTTGTAAGTGGTGGTTAAAAATATAAAGACCAGAGAGAAGAAATGCCACTTCCTGAAACTAGGAATGGCTTACAGCATAAAGTAAATACTAATAGTGTTTCTAAGTAATGCATGCAGGTGTTTGCATAGAATGGTAGATTTTAGTCCCCATTTATATATATTTTTCTCTGGACCACTGAAGTGTGCTGTTTATTCCATCTAAACTCAATAAGGTTGGTGTTACCTGATGTTTGCATGTGTCCAATTTGTGGCTTGTGTGTATGAGTGTGCCACAAAATCATAAATATGGATAGTTTCATTGAGATTAAATTGGCTGTTCTGACGAATTAGTGGAGATGCTGATTTCTAGAATATGTCTGATACAATTTCAGTTCATAGCAAAAAAGGACTCAAGTCCATCTTGTTATTCATGTGGGCTTGTAAGTTCTTACTTGGAGAAAAAGGAGATTAATGAAACATGCCCAATGTGGAAGAATGTTGACCAAGGATAATGAACAGTAACTACCAAGATTTTCAGTCAGTGGATGTTGCTGTTTAGTATCTTTCTGAATATGAGCCTGTTTGCATCACTAAATAACTAAATAGATGTTTGCATGCAATTTTATGTGTCATTTTGATGTCCTAGATAATTGAAGCAAAGTTGGGCAGTTGGCCATATGTATATTACTCTGCTTTCCCTTGTTGTAGAATACTAGATGCTATGTGACTGACTACCCTTTTATGTGCACTTTCTACTTTCAGTTCATCAGTATGAAAATGTTGATACAGAGATGGATTGTTTTGGCAACTCAAAAAAATTATTTTCCTTTTAAATTTGGAAATTCAAAAGTTGTGCAGCCTGAATTTGGAAGGTGGTCTGCAGATTTTGATAAAATGTTAGATTCACTTCTGACTAGTAGCTGATTAATCATACACTAATACTTGGTTGGGATATAGAGAACTTTTTTATTACATGAATTAAAATAGTCTTCTGCATTTATCATCCATCCAATGCCTCTAGCATTATTTTTTTGCTTTTAGTTGGTATGATAAGATGCCAAAGAATTTCGGATGGACAGGTAGTCTACACTTTAAAGATTCTCCTTAAAATATGAATTTATAGTTTGTATATTGAAATAATAGTGACATCACATTTAGTTGATAGAAAAGTTTAAGGATGAGATATGTGTGTGTAAACTTTCCTATCTATTAATTAAGTTTTTTCACGATGTCACAAATGTCAAATATGAAACCTTAAGCTACAGTGCTGCTTTCTAATGCAATATGTTCCTCTTGTGACTGCAATATGAGATAAAAGGATTTGCTTTTCATCATAGGCCAAATTAAATTTTAATTGCCTGTGAAAATACAAATGTCAAAAGCAAATCTTCAAGCCAAGATTGTGATCCTCTGTCACGGGCTGTTATGTCCCCATTTAAAAGTAAAATAAGTGTTTTCTTCAGTTGAAGTATGTTTTCCATAGAATATCCTGAAGTTTTGTTTCAAAACGCTGCATTGTGATACGTGTGTACTGAACAGTGTAGTTGATAGTAAAAGACAATCTCAATTTACATATATCAGAAACTGCGTTTTTTGATGTCTGATCATCTTGCAAGTACATCAAATTGAACATAATGTATAGTTTGTTTAATTGTATGTTGTGGCATGTACAGTTTGCATACAGAACTCAAAATCAACTAAGGGGCAAAGGGGAACTTTCTTAGTGGATATAAATCAATAAATCTTCACTGTCCTTAATGCTGCATGCTCTGAAATTGACCCTAAGCTTCTTTTTGCTGAATTATAATTATTACATATTTCCTGTTATTCCAGCTGTCTTTAACATAAATCCTGGTTCAGAATCATTATTAGGCATATTGGTCTGCTAAATATAACTCAGTAGCTGTTTCATACCAGAAGGTGCTGGTTCATTATGATTCCAGTAAGAGAGGCGCTTGAACTGAAACATATTATTTAAGATGCCATATATATATATATACATATATATATATATATATTTATTTATATATATTTAGCTATATATATATATATAGCTAAAATTGTAAAGAGAAAGAGGTACACTTTCAGGTACTAGGATCCCTGCTTTGTGCAGCATTGAACAAGTCTTTGGTCAGGGCACAGCATTCTGTGCAGATTCTGTCCATGAAGGGGATGTGCTTTTTGGCCTTAAGAGTTTTTATAGGATTATGTGGAAAGAACTCTATTCATTATGTGTCACTTCAAATAAAAATTATGATCACCTGAGAACTTGTTGGTGCACTTTTAAATACAGACAGAAGACACAAGTCATGTTGTTGCTGGTAACAAGTGGGAGCTGCAGCCTGGGGATATGCACAGAGCAACACAGGCCTTAAGACCATGCTATACATGCAGCATAGGCCTGCTCTTACTCAGATACGTGGATTACTAATTCCTTGATGTACAACACTCTTTGAGTTGGGATCACTGTAGCAGCTGTGACTTTTATGAATGGAAGAAAATAGGGAATATTATTTTTAAGTCTGTAGGAAAGCAGACGTGAATATAATGATTTTGTTTCATTCAATTATGATTCAAATACGGCATGTAATTGTAAAACTTATGGAACTATGAAAGTGGAAATTTATAATGATGCAGTCTTAATTTTATTCATTCAATCCATAAAGCAGATATTACACCAAGACAGACATCAAATTAAAACTCTCAGACTCTAATTAGCTTTAGAAGTCTCTTATGTCTAATTTATATGGTTGTCATAATTAATTTAAATACTGATTTCAACCTGATCATTGTGCAGAAAGCTCCGTTCAGTAGCAACCATTAAAGAAATATTAAGTGGGATCTCTTTTTGTAACCACACTTTAATTTACAGTAAGATGTCCAATGGACTCACATGGATGATATTAAGGTACTTTAGGGGAAAGAGAGGAAACTTGAAGAGTTAACCACACTACATACCATTACGATTTCTTGGCCTGTCATGCAGTAGCAATGTGTCAAAGTTTCTGTGTTCTTTGTAGTAGATAATACTATCTTCCAAGGATGACACCATAATGTCATCATTCTTTTTTTTTTTCCTAAGTTTTGAATTTGAAAAGCACCTACATGCTCATTTGCTGCTTTTAATCCCAAGACCCAGGTGCCAAATAGGTGTAAGCCATCTAAAGTGAGGCAGGAGCAAAATTTCAGTGTCTGTGGACCAGATTCACTAAAGGATCACAGAAACTTGTGTAGGAATATCAGTAGCTAGCTTTTAAAGCGCTTGCAGTTAAAGCTGTCTTGATATGTAGAGTTCTTTTTCTGTGCACGCCCTAAATGCATCAGGCTTTGAGCTGTTCAGTACCCATCATGCAAAGTTAAATCCAAGTTCTAGAATCTGTTAATTATTCCATCTAACCTCTCGGTACAGCCCAATTGGGTAGATGGTCTCTGGCAAAGCCCTGTTGATTAGGCTTTGTAAAATTTTGTTATGAGTTCTTCCTATTAATAACTCACGAAGGAATGAGTAGTAGTGTCCACCTGTTAACAAGGTATCCAGTTTAGGTAAGTCTATAGCTCAAGAGGTAGAACAATCATCAAGGAGGTTGGAAATGTATGTTTTGTTTTATTCCTTAGGTATGGCATGTTGAAATCAACATCAGCAATGTTTTCAGGAGGTTGTCCAAACCCTCTAGGGAAAAGCCCTCCTCCTGAGACTGTGAACTGTGATTGTACAGATTTAGTGGTCTGTGCAAGTGAGAAAGGAACACTGCAGCCACCTTGTTGGGACTTTTACTAGGGCGTGCAAATGCACTAAAGTCATTGCAGTGTTTGAAGGAGTGGTTCTATGTTTTATGTTTTGATTCTGTAACATTAAAAAGTAGCAGTGTTTGAGACAGAAACTAGCAGCCAGAATTTCTTTTCTGCTACTGAGCATGAGAATACAATTGAGTTTGTAGCAGCGGGGGGGAAAGGAAATAGAGGGGGGAGGCTTGGAGTGGAGGAAGGAGGGAGAGACGAAGAGGAAGGTTTGGCTAGTAACAGCAGATTTAGTATAACTTAGAACATCATTAGACAGCTCTTAAGAGTGAAGTAACAATAGGGTGACATATGCTATAGCTATATGATAGTTAAAGGCAGTTCTCTATAAAATTGTTAATATTACTTGCACTCTTTAAAAATAAATAATATGAAGAATTAAAAATTATTTTGTGTTTGCATGCTTTTATAGGCAGAGCTCAAAGTTGAATGATTTGTTTCTTGCAAGCAGCATTGTATGATCGTATCTTAAGCAAATGGTGAATGAGTCTCGAAGAGTGGTTGGTATCAGCACTCATCTATTGTATGGTACATAGCAGTGTAAGATCTATTCCAGCAGTTCACCTCAATGTTCAACGGTCTGATTGCTATGGCACTTTATTAAGTGGGACTTAGACTGAACTTCTTGTTCCAAGTCAGGGCAAGAAGGAAATTGTACCTGTCACAGGTTGTGCAGCATTCAGAGGACCACAGGGTGAAGGCGACCTACTTAAAGAATCAGATAAGCTCTGAAGCTATGAGAGAAGTGAAAAGCACCTAGTTTGTAAATCTCTACTGGTGAGCTCTGAGCTCTTTAGGCCTGCCTTAGTGCACACCAGCTTGGGTGTGTGTTGGCTTGTTGTTCTTTCTTGCCTTTGTGTATGCTCCTAGGTGCATGTGCCATTGCCAGAAATCCTTTTTTGATGAAATTTCATAGAGATAAATACATACATCTGGGAACCTTTTCTTTGAAAGTTGTAGATACATGTGAAATTCAGTTGTACTTAAATCTTGTCATAGAATTGAGGCTTTGAATTTTGCACATGTATGCTGGTTAATCTAGCCCTTAAAGTGTTTTATTAGGCTGCTTTGTATGACATCATCAGCTGATGTAAAACTGTATCTTCACTCACTTCGGTAACTGCATCAAGTATCACCAACTATTTGTGAATGGGAAAGTTAGAAAGAATAATTGATGAGTTTCACTTTGCTGATTGTTAGATACTCCATAAATGGCTGTGTCTAGTTTTGCAGCAGTTCTGGAACATTTTTCTTTTACTTACATAAACTTTAAAATATTATTAAGCTTAAGTCAAGGTAAGTGTTTCAAAGTTTAGGTTTATACTTTAGATTAATGATGCTTATCTGCATCCAGGTTTCTCATTCCCAATACATGAGAAAGTGAGAACTAAATTTGTTCAGTCTGACCTTATTGTAGTCTTTCTAAAATGCATGAATCTTTAAAAACTGGAACAATCCTTTTACCCCAGTGCTTAAATGAAAAAAAAAAAAATCATTTTTAGAGAGTCCATACAGTGGTGAATTAGATAGTTGTGTGAAAAAGTTTAGATAAGGCATAACAATATAAAGATAGTCATATAAGAGTAATTATAACTTTTTTAACATACAATAGCTGTCATATTTTGCCACTGAAAATATGGACACTAAACAGAATAAAAGGGAAGGGAAAAACAAAAACAACAGCAGAAGCATGTAAAAGCTATTTTCTTTCTTGCTAGATATAGTAAAGAGCTTGCATATGAGTAGTCATTCATCATGTAAATGAATGGAGTCATTTGTTACACTTATTTCTACAGATGTGAAAAAGTTTAACTGTCTTCATTAAAGCTTATATAGGATTTTTCAACTTCCTTGTTTTCCCTGAAATTGCTTCCTTCCAGGATGAGAGGAAAAATCCATTTTGTTTATTTTTATATCTTTTGCAACTAATGCTGATGTCATGAGAGCCATACAAAACTAAACCTGTGCTTTGTGAGAAATGTGGAAAAAACCCCAGACTTTTCTTTGAGTTTAATAGACCTTCTGATATATGGAGGCCTTCATTTGGCCAAGCCTATATGATAAATTTCCATCTCACCTACAGCTGTCTTTCAGAATGGGCACAGAAAAGCTTGCAACATCTGGTCGTCTAGGAAAGAGCCATGCTGTTTCTCTCACATCTCTGATTTAACATGCATACTTCATGGCTGCCTTAAAATGCTTTTCAAGTCTGATTCAGATCATATTTTTCCTACACCTTTTAATCTATTATTGCCAGTCAGTCAGCCTATCACTCTCCCAAGATCAACTCACTCTCCAAGTCTCATAACTCATTCAAAATGTCAAGAACCTTTCCCAAGAACAAATCTGTTGTGCTTAAAACAAAAACATTGCTATCCTCCAACTTCTTGCAAGAGTTCCACTGAGAAATCCAGGATATTTACTGTGGAAATGACCTGTTTGTTACTATTAGGCTGAGCTGAAGAACATAGAGCATAGAATGATGTAAGTCTAGTATTTCCCCTTTAGTTATCTATGTGAAGTCTGAAATGTTTACATTAGGAGGAAAAGCCTGGCATCAGCAAAAAAAATTACACAAATTCAGCATTCAGTTTCCTTCCAGATCATTAGTGACACAGATTCTAATTTGTTGAGAAATAGTTCTTGCTAAATACTGAACTAGCTCCTTAGCTGAATCTACAAGCTGGTGGAGTAGCGATGTAGTATAATGTAACTGCACAATAAAGCTCAAGTTTCTAGAACACAGCAAGCAGTTAAATTCAGGGATTGGACAGGGAATGTATTTTTACCATCAATAGTAGCAGAAATACATGTTTCTTTGTAATTGCTAGAAATGTGAGGGAGGATCTGAGTAACTTAACAGGGGTTAATATAGGGGGATGATATAGGAAACAAATCATGACTGTTGCAGTTAGCAAAAGAGTTGAATACAGAATGGTAATGGTAAATAAAGGAATAAATAGAGAGTAACGGTCCTTGCTAACTTATTTCTGCAGAATGATTTTATGCTTTTTGTGTTCTAGTCCTAAAGCATACAGAAAACCGTAGCTTGTTCTTTTATCACTGACTTGACTTCTCAAGACTCTCATTATTACAGAGTTGTGTAACACTTCAATCACGTAGTAAAATAGTGGAGGTAGCACATATAAAATTCCTTTCGTTTACTCCTGCAACTTCTTGATTGCAGTGAAACTGGCAGTCTGCATTGTTACACTTGTCATGATATACATGAGAAGTGTTCTGTGCAGGACCATTGGGGGTCATGGCATTTGTAATCAAAAAAAGAAAAGGAAGAAAAGAATGAAACTCCACAGGTAAAAACTGTTAGAGGAAAGAAGTTTTGTGAGTCTTCATACAGCATTAGAACAAAAGTTTAAAATTAACATTAAAGATAATATTGTAAATACAAGTCTGCAATGCTTATTTGGAGAATTAAAAATTAATGTATTAATATTTTATGGCCATACATAAATGCCATGCATACTCTAGGCATACGTTTTAATTTAGACTTTTTTTTAAAAAAATTGTTTATCAGTTTAAATAGACAGATGTAAATTCTTAAATGTTCAGTCTGTCTTTTCATAACAGTTATGGATAGGTTGAAATAAGGGCACAGAAGCTACATACAGAGGAAACTGGGGGGGGTGGGGGGTGGAGTCTGGAATTCAGGGCTGGGGCTAAACCTGCCTCAAAATGGCAGTTTTTAAATAAAGATCAGATGAAAAATTGAGACAATATTCTTTCTCAGTCAGTAGTTGAGTGACGTGTCACAAGGGCAGTGGGCTTTGTAGGAGATGCTAGTATTAATCAGAAGCAATCAGTCTGGATTATCCAGAGCATGTTTGGACTCTTTTGTTCTGTGTAGGGGTTTTTTTTGTGATGTGATTAGTTGGTTGTTTTCAGAGATTCTGTAACCAGGGCTTGTAAGAGATTTTGTCATGACAGGGTTTTCTCTTAGGAAATACTGATCAGTTAAAAATGGTCTATGGAAATGATTTCTTTCAATAGAACATTCACTGAAACTCTAGCTGTAGTTTGGATTCTAGCTGTAGCTGCTGAGAAAGTCTGTGATCTGATCACATTGGTCGTGACAGAACTGGGGGGCTTCAGATGTCTGAAGTCAGTGATGATGTGTATCACCTAACAGTGTAGACTCCTCTGTGCTCAGGGGCCTCAGAGGTGCCTTATACACAGCTGCTGAATTGGCGTGTGTCAGAAGAACGACTGCCAGTGTCAGGCAATCCAGTGAGCCTGGCTGTGAGACTGCATGGCTGACCATGAAAAGCGAAGACGGTAGTTGGTAGAAAGTGGCATATTTGCACATTTCAGCTATCAACACAAAAAACAGTGATGAAATTGAGGAAAAGTCTGTCAGGTCTACTCAATGACAGTTGAGATTCCCAGGAAGTACAGCTTATTTCTGCATTGCAATTAAATATCTTATTTTCTAGATTTGTGATCTCTGAAACATTTGAAGATTAATTTGCCTCACTTCAGTACAAGGAGATACTTCAAAACTGCTGTAGACGATGCATGCTTTTCTTCAGCCGTATCTGTCTACTTGTAGCACTCCAGAAAAGTATTAACAATGTTGAGAATCCATTAAAGTAGTGCTCAGGAATGGGAAATGATTTCACGTTGCCTCAGGCTGAAACATCTGGTTAAAGTGTAAATTGTATTTGTGTTGTCTTACAGCTTCCAGTAGTGGTACGTGGGGCGGGGAAACAGCCAGGTGCCCTTTGCCGAAAATTCATTCAGATTCCAGGTTTTCACGGAGAAGTTTTGAGTTCATAGTTTCCCTCTACAGTGTAATGCACTTACTGGAAGCTTTTGTTTTGAAAGCTTTGTTTGCAGTTGCCTTCAGCTGCGTGCATGACCTATAATGCTGCTCTCCTTGTCTGTTTTGTCAAGATCTGGATGTGTGTGCTTGCTATACAGTTGTCTTTGGTTGGTCACTGATCTCGTGCCTTGTCAGTTCATTCCATTGGCAAGATACTGGTACTTTCATAATTTCATCAGAATCCTTTATGAATGTTGTTGTAGATCCACAAAGTGTATTCTTAAAAAAAAAAAAAAACTAAATAACCAACAGTATTTTTGAGAAGACTATAAACCTGAGACTGATGATTCAAATGCACTGTGTTTTTTCATGGGTCACTACTGAATGTCTATCGGTGTACCCTTTGAAAGCATTCTAGCTGGAAAAAAAGTCATAGCAAACAATTAATTACACATACTATTTCCTTTTTCTTCATGACTTTATTGTAAATAGACTACAACTACTTAATTATTTTTTAAAAAGAAACACTATTGTTAATTAATAACTTTATAGGTTTGGCTCCAGATCACTGTTGGGCATTTGCTTTTAAGAGGGCATTTTAAAAAGTAAGAACAAAATTATGCACAGGGGCAAGTTTTGCAGCATTTCCAGCTTCCAACTGAATACTTAATCGTTCCAACCTAATTTTAAAATGTAGTCTTCTAGTTAAATTTTATGGATTCAAAATTTGGTATTTGCTTTCTATCTTTTTTTTTTTTTAAAGTTTTTCATGTTAACTTGGTATTCCTCAACTGTGATATGCTAGTGTTTTGTTTTTTTAAACAAACTTTTTGCGAAATTTGGGTCAAAATATGAATGCACAAGGTATTCAAACACTACTAATAAAGATGTGAATCTTTACTCATGTAAATAAAACCCATTGAATTTGACGAATGCATGAAAAAAGGATCAACAGACATTTTCTCTTACAAAAGTTGCAGTGTCCCATTGCCATTTTCTTCTTGTAAAGCGTTCCCCAAGC
The DNA here is from genome assembly GCA_013398225.1 of Steatornis caripensis. NCBI lineage: Eukaryota > Metazoa > Chordata > Aves > Caprimulgiformes > Steatornithidae > Steatornis > Steatornis caripensis. Next base: position 45,483 of record VZSC01017221.1, read on the forward strand.
CATAACCTGTTACTATTCAGTTTCTCTTATTAGCATTGCTTACTATGGCTTTTAATTGCATCAAATGTTGCTTTTCACCAATTTATGGCATATGTATTTGCTACATATATGCTGTTGCTGTTTTACCTGGTGTTACAGCTACTGTTACGGTGCCAATACCACCAGGGCTTCTGTTGGCATAGACTGTTCGATTAGGAAGAAGTATCATCTACTTTTCTTCATGTACGTGCAACATGCACAAAAAAAAAAATCTATTAAAAGGCAATACCACAAATTCACAAAATAAGTTCATTCTGTATGTGTATACCATATTTAATATCCCAACAGCAAGACATAGACAACTCCAAATGTGTCTCTTATTTTGACTTCATGCTTTCAGGCTAAAATGAGGCCTTCTTTATTGTCAAATTAAATTTTTTGGTGTGAATTATCTCCTTGTGCTTACCAGACTTAGAGTATCAAAAGAGAGATAATTTAGAGTCACAGAATATAGTGCTCAATTCCCTTTTAAATGCTTAAGTAGTTAAAGAAATCAAGAAAAAATATAAGAATAAAGTATAGACAGAAGGGGGCAAACACATGAAACTGAATGGTTAAGAATACAAAAGTAGCTAGAAAATATTTCAAATACACTTATGAGAGATCTGCTGTTCTACCTTGCATGAGTTCTTTGTGTGTTTTCTTGGAAAATTTTTTTTTTTTTTTAGTTCTGGATGGGTTTTAGAGTTATTTTTTCTTTTTTCAAGTTATCTTTAATCTTACTCACTGTATTGCCTTTACAGACCTCTGTTTGGACTCTAATAGTATCCAGACTGATGCTTTAATAACTGCTGTTTCTACATTGGTTCTTGCTATTTTGAATTCTTTTACCCTCTGGTTTTATTTTAATGAATAGCTGGTGGGATGCGCAAATACCGTGTACTCCCAAACAAAAACATTGTTGCCATCTGGGAGGTTTTTGCTCAGGCTGTGAAAACAGATTCAATATTACTGTAATTTTTTTCTGCTAGCAGTATTCTTGTTGGCTTCAAATGGGAAAATAGCACTGTACTTTAAGTAAAATATAAGAATTAAATCAGTAGATGGTGCTATCATCTTAGTTTTAGCTTGTTAGTGCAACAAGTCTTGAAGAAAGACTGTGGGATTTTTGTACCTTTGGAA
>VZSC01017221.1:46777-60739 GCA_013398225.1 Steatornis caripensis
GGAAAGGAAACTTATGTATAAAAATCTAATCAACATGATGCTATAATTTTATGTTTGACATTTAAAATATTTTAATATGGTATTTACTCTGAAGAGTACGCTATATTTAGGTATAGTTTTTGATGAGAATCTACTGGACAAGCAACAAGTAGGTGATGTGATTCTGAAGAAAATAAAGATTTGATTGTGCTCACTGTGGCTTTTTTCACAGCTGAGCATTGAGTTTGCATTGCTTCAAAGCAGCCCATCTCCCAAAGGTTCCCTGTTGTGCTGAGAGAAAGAAATCTGTTGTTTCTTTTGAGACTGCACATCTCATTGGAACCTAGGAGATCTCTGCATGCTCAATTTCTCATTTTATCCTTACCAGCTCTTTTTCTCTGGCAGGGAGGGGAAAGGGAGAGGATATTTCCTGGAAGTTTGACCTCAGTAATTTTACTCTTCAGAGAAGAGGAGTTGCAAATGTAACCTGTTTGTTAAGATGACCATCTGAGGAGGGGAGGACCTTTGTACCCTATTGCTCTGATGTGTATGATCTGATGTTACTGGCTGAAAAATATATTGCAATCTATGAAGCTGGAAGCAGTGGCAATGATAAGGTTTCAGTCATCAGTTGAAGATGGATTGAAATTTTAGGAAAGCAAGTAAAATCTAGTATTCCCACCTTTTCTTGCATTTCTTTTCTGAACCTCTGTCTCTTTTGCACTTACAGACTAGATCATTTCAGGGAGGTGTGGCAATGATAATTTGTGTAAGCCTCCTTAAGACTAAGTGTATTAAAACTTTCATATTAATAGCAATTATGGATACAGGTAAGTTTTGCATGTCCTGGAGAATGAGACAAGAAGATATTATTAGTTTAGAGTGGCATAGTGAGGGGACTTGAAATGCGATTGTTATGCTAGAATTACTAGTCTTTTGAATATAATCATTCTGTTTTAGAATGACTGAAACTTCATGTTTCTGTGTCAACAAAACCAGTAAATGCTACTGATTCTGGAATGCATGTTTCTTACTGGAAACTTTTGGTAAAGCAGCAGATAAACTAGGTTTTGCTGGTGTACGTCAAAAGTATTTTCAATTCTGTTTAAAGAATATGTAGGAACGTTGCACTATTTAAATTAAAGGATCATATTTTGCAGTCTAGTACCTTAGCACAGTAGCTGCATGCTTGAACAAAGAATATAGTTAGAGCCCTTATTTGTGACAGTACTACTTGTGACATTAGTCAGAGGGACATTGTAACAGTTCCTAGTACATTAGATTATTAAAATGTTCAAATTTTTATGCTAAGATGTGAATAGCTGCACTAGTTAGATGCAGAACCATTTTAACTGTGGGGGAGCCTTAACACAGCTCTAAATGGCCAGTGAACATCTTATGAAACTTATGTGAAGTCTCATCTGTGCCACTTAATTGGTGAAAAGACTTCTGAGGTCCCAAAAGCAAGTATGCGTTATGAAGTACAGGATATTTGTTCCTCAAGATGATCTTCACTTGTGGGAAGATTCTGAAGTGGGATGGTTTATGAGCAAGCATGTGACTTAGACTAATTTTTGCTAAGGAAACAGAGACTATATATGCAATAAATACAATACAAATCATAATCTGTAAAGGTTAACAGTATAAAACTTTGTTTTATTTTGTTGCTGATAGTTGTTTCTTTTATGAGAGTTCCAAATTGCTCCCAAGCAAAGATACATAGCAATAACACACAAGTACATTGTATTGTTAGGAAGTGGCTCATTATAACCTCATCTTATCATATAAAGCACCAGCTCAGGGATGCATTAATGCAGTTGGAATGTGCCTTATGGGCCTGCACAAGAAACAGATTAATGCTTGTGAAATCATATTTTAATTTTTAAATATTCATTCAAGATGAAAGGAATCCTCTTAGTGCCATGGGTAAGCAATATTTTAAATCTGTGTGATTGTAATGTTGTTATTAATTTAATGTATTATTCTCATACAAAAACACATATTACCATGGGTCTGGTTTAAAGTGACAGTATTGCAGAAACTAAGCATTCCTTTTTTGAGCAAATACAGTAACACAGTCAATCAAGACCAAGCAATTAGTTTGTTTTACTTTTATGTAGCAGTATACATTTGTGATGCCCTGGAAAGCACTTAATTGTTATTGTAGTTATATTTATTTTATCTGACATGGCCAAATTTAAAAAGCTTTGTACATTGCGGGAAAAAATGAGATTAGCGCAAAACTTTTGAGATCATATGGTGTAACCATACAATATCCTTCTCCACTCTGTGAAAGCAAAAGGAGACTACTGAAATACATTATTCTAGTTAGAAATTGAATTAGAAAAATTGGATATACAGTGGACACTTTAAATTCTTTTTACCTCCAGAATTATCACTTTTAAATTAGACTGCAGTGTACCAGGTGCTAAATCCAGAAATGTAACATTTCTTCAGTGTTTCAGGGTGCTGCAGATAGATATATAATGCTTCCATTCATTCCAAAGAAGAAGAAAAGAGAAAAAAACCCAAAACAACTTGCAAGAATTTGGAATTAGTTTGCAAATGCTTCAGAGGAAAAAACAGCTGAGCTTCTAAAATTTCTGAGTTGTGGCTGTCTTTAGATAAGCAGCCTTTTGTAAGTTATTCATGGAAGGGTATGGCCTTATTCAGTTGTCTAAAGCCATAGGTAAGAATACAATGATAGAGAAGATAGTATTAAAACCAGAGTTAATCCTGCAAGTTAATCTAATGGTTGCAAGAAACTGAGTTTCTTGATTATGTTTTGCAGATCCTGATCAGAATCCTGTTGATCCTGATCTGTCTTCTGTAGAACTTCAGCAAGGAATTGTATTCAAACTGCATAATCAGTCACTGATTCAAACAAATATCCTGTAGGTGCCTTTGAAATTGAAATAGATATAAGTGATACTTAAACATAATAAAAATCCTCTATTACTACTTCATTTTGTCAGATGGCACTCATGAGAAAAATGTTTACTGTAGAAACTTGTTTACCAATATTTTATAGTTGAACCACTTCTGCTAGGAAAGAGGAAAAATAAACACTGCTTGTACTCTGAGGAAGCTCTTTAGTCACAAGTTTCTGTGTAGAGTAGTAGTGTCCTTCCGAATGTGGAAAAAGTTCCCAGTGCTGCTGAATAGGAAGGTTTTCTTTCTTTCTTTCTTTTTTTTTCACCTGAAATACTGTAAGAATCTAATTTTGAATTTAGGCTTTGTATCGTAATCTTCAAAGAACGATTTAGACCAGTAAATTTATCTCAGTCCCATTTTCTGATTTGTGTGCTAGCAAGCAGAACTCTTCATTCTCTGGTGGCATTTGTTTTGGCAAGAGACTTGTAAGCAGCATGTACTGATGTAAAACTCAGCAGTGTCAGTGGTGTACACTGCTTAGGGAATCAATTTTCTGTGTAATTTGAATGTGGGCAACATGCTACTTCTGACAAGAAAATGAAATTTGCTAAATTTGTAGATAGACTGTTAGATGTAATCAATGAGTTTGGCAGGATTCTGGTCTCAGTGTTGTTATTTTGGAAGTTCTGGATTTTTTTCCTATTAAAGTTTGAGAGCTGTTGAACCCAACAAGCAGCAAGTTGGACAAAAATGTTGGCAGGCCTGCATGGATGAACAAGGAGCTCCTGTCAAAACTGAGACATAAAGAGAAAATATTCAGAAGGTGGAAGCAAGGTCAGGTATTAAAAAGCCGGTTTCTCCCTACCTGTAATACTGTTTCCCTGCAGAGCTTGTATGCTCTGCTTCAGATGCTTCAATTCTGAAAGATCTGCGACTGATCAGTTGTTTATATTTGAGTGTTAGCTGTTATTGAAAATTATTTAAATTGACTGACACTTTCACTTTTCAACTGTATTCCTACTAGCAGGTCAATGACAGTGTTAGATGTGTGCCCAGTGACTGTTCTGGCCTTCCTAATACACGCTGTAACGGTAAGCTAATATAAAGCCAGGAAGAAAAAAATCAAGCAGGGGAAATCAGCAACTGACAACTGACTTGGTCCGTGAAGAAAAGAATTGGACCATCTTGCCTGATTGTCTTTAGCTCCCTCTAATTCTCTTGTTAACAATTTTATGCAAGGTGAAAGATTTCTTTAAGAAGCTGAAGAAAGAAATAATTGACATACCATATCTTTAGAAATTAAGGAAATATGAATGGGTCGGTGTAAAGAGTGAGAAATTCAGCTCATTAGAATAAGTAGGGCCTGAATTCCATCTTTTCTCATTCTTGGAATACAACATCGAAGTACAGCACTGTAACAATCATGAGAAAAGTATTTTCTATGCTTGCATTTGCTTTTCTCTTTCAGATGTAAGTTTTTTTTATAGGAGAAGCCCAACATTGGCTATGAAAATGTGAACATTATGTGAAAGGAATGAGACAATGGATTTCCTGTTCTTTTTGTTTTGAAAAATTGAAAGCTTTTTGTTATAATGATCACTAAATTCCTTTAGAAGTATGACAAACTTTAGCAATTTTCCTAAATTACTGCGGCATTTAAAGCTGTTCACGTTCTTATTAGATACACACACAAAAAATACTTCTTTTTATAGATACACTGTCATAGGCTAAAGACCTAACCATAGTAATTACACATTTTAGGGTTGTAAGAGTGTCTCTGTAGAACATACAACACTATCAGTTGTTAGTACGTGTGGGTGTTCAAAATTTGTATATGAGTTCTGTTCTGAAATAGTTCTGGGTTGTTTAGATATTTGGTCTATATTATATTTTAACTAGAATTAAGTTTTCATTTTCAAGTCATATAAAGAAAGCCCGAAGATACCTGACAAATTATTTTTTTTATTACACTGTTATCACAGTACTTATCTACTCTCTGTCTTTTGTCAGTTTGAAGCATTAGAAAATGTAAGATCTTATCTCAAAACTGTGTCACTTGCAGTAATTTGAGAAGAATTTTTTTTCTTTCATCTAAACTAAAAATAAATAAATAATGCCTGGCTATTATATAGCATATTTTTCTACAGCTCCCAGTGTATATTGAATGGAAGTTGATTGTCATCACCCCATTTTACAGATGAAAAAAATCTTTAGCAAAGAAAAGAGACTTAGCAAAACTATTTAGAGGGTCAGGGCTAAGAGCAGAAATTAGTCTCCTGAGTTGCTCTGTACTGCCCATGTTGCTGTGTATATGAACCAGATTGTATAAAAGTTACGGAAGGCATGTGCTAATCTAGCTGCTCCACTTTTTCTTTTGTAGAATTCTTCCTCACCCACTTATGCAATTTCCTTGTTGGCACACCAAGACTTTTGACTTTTCTTTATGTTCTTTTGAGGTCATTTTGTGTTTCCACAGTCTTAGGGGAATACAAATTGTGTCTTTGATACGCGCTTATCTCTGGTCGTATTTTTGAGTGCTATGTATTGTAAAACAATGAAGGTACAACCTAAGCAGGAAGGGAGAAATTAACTGTCCTTAATAAAAAAAAAGAAAAGATACAGTAATGATGAGAAAATGGCAGGTATGTGATGACTTGAATAAAAAGTAAGTTAACTTCATTTGATAGATTTTATGTTGGAAAATACATTTCAGCACATTGTGTTCAAAATTCATATTTTTAAAAAGCATCTTGTTAATCAGGTTCAGAAAAGAGTTTTTGGGATTTTTCAGGATTGTATATTGCTAGAAACAAAGTTCTGATCTCTGTGGTATAACTGCTGTAGTGATCCAAACTAGAAGACCACCTTATATTAGGAATTTAGTAATCCGTATTTAGTAATCTGATCAGCCTTCAGACCTGTGCTGTGCTGTGTAAATCCCTTGGCCACAGGACAAATTTAAGTATGAAAGAGGAGCCTGTAGGTTTCCTTGTGGTATCGGCGATTACATCAACTCTGTATCCCTGCCTTTATCTGAAAGTACAGTAACAAGTTCTCATGTGAACATCCTTTTTGTTTCACAGTAGAAACAAACAGAATTGTTTTCTTTTAAGAAAATGCTGTAAGAACACAAATACCAAACTAGGGTAGCCTTTGCCCTGATAGGATCTGCATGGCATGCTCTACCCTGGCTGGTGACACATTCAATGCCATGCAGCTTGAGATTCCCAACATCTGAAGGGATGTAAAACAGTAATAATCTCTTTCTGCATAGTGTTAGCTCCAATAAATGGCATTCTGATTGATACTTTGCTGAGCCCAAGTACCTTTCTTACAGGGACCATAACAAGCTAGCACCTCTTGGAGCGAAAGGAATGCATGGCCTATACGTAGTTAGTTTTGAGCAGTTATTCTGTGCTTGATTTACTTAATCGCATTTCTGATTTAACATTAGTGTGTCATTTGCTGGTGTCTCTGATGCTGTTGTCACCACCACACAGGAGCCTTCTTGACTAGCCTTAGCCATTTTAGGCACTTAGTCAAAGGCAGACTTCTCCAGTTAGTGGAGAATTCAAAGTACGTCCAGGAGTTAAGACATCTTACTGTGGTAAGAGTCAAGGATAAGTTACTTAGACTTTGGTATTTAGGCACCATGAGTATTTAGGGTACTATGTAGAGATTTTGTGTTGGTTACATATGGGAGCTTATTTTACCCAGATAAATACATAAAATTACCATTATTGAACATTTAAATCAGTAAACTAAAAATGAATATATGAATAATAACTAAACAGTGCAGTAATAGAAATACTGAATTCTGATTTAGGAGAAAACAGCAGGCAACAGAACACATTCTGGCTTTGTTCTGTGTCTTTCTCAGCAAGTTTTGCTGGAGTTGAGGTAGACTGTCTTGTGCGTCTCAAACCCTTGAACTGAAGGGAAGGTGAATCAAATTTTAAGTTTATTAATTTGTGCCAAAAAATCAATTTTTTCATTTCTTTGATAGTATGTTGCAGTGAGATTTGAATTGAAAAAAAGTTACTTTAGAAACCTGGTTATTATTTCTAGCTGCATTGTGGAAAGATTGTTTTGTTTCATGCAAAGTTGCAGAAGTTTCCAGAGTGTCTTCTGAATTATCAACTTTTCTACGGCTTAATTGATCCAAAAAAACCCCAGCTCTCATCTAGAATTTGGACTGTGTGTTAGGCCACTTTTAGTTGGAACAATTGGTTATCTCTTAAAAGTAAGCTGTCGTCATAATTAAAGTTCATCTCTCTACTTTTGTTAAGGACAAAGAAATGTAGAAATACCCAGATCTCACCAGACTGTATTGTTCAAACAGTCTTTTTCTGAAGTAGGGAGTGGAACTGTGGGAAGGCTTGCTCTGTTAAGGTTTCCATCCCACTTTTTCAGAACAAAGAAGGGGAGATGGGATTTTTCTGTGCCTGCAATTATCTAATTTAAATCTTCAAATTGTTAAAATCAGCAATTGCCTAGGGGTACTGAACTGTAACAATTGACAAAGTATTTATGAAGGCTAAAGTTCTGAAACAGGGCCTTAATGACATGCACGATTTTAGGCACCTACATGTAGTCTGAATTTCGGAGCTGGCAAGCACTTACAACTCTATCTGTGGTGTGTCTGTCTGTTAAATAGCCAAGTAACCTTGAAATGGACAGCAAAGTTTGTCTGTTCAAATGTCAGATGGCACATCTTAATATTTTGTTCCCATAGCCTGGTTTCTCGAGGTGCTGAGCACCTAAGTCTTTGCTGCTGATTGCTTTAAGAATTGAGACCATTCAGGGAAGCTCTCGGTACCTTCTTGATTAGGCTTCCCCATTGGTGAAAAAAGGCATTTTGATTGTTAGAAAGTTTAAAAATCTTTTATCGCAAGCATGAGAATGGAATTCTAATAAGTGTGCTAAACTGGGGAGAAATACATATAAATTGCTGGTATTATGCAAACGCTTAATCATTTCATACAATGTCATGAGATTGTGAGGAAATTGGATATAAAAGTCTTTAAAACGTTTTTGATAGTAGTGTGGCAGTACCCAAATCCTGTTAAGTGTCGAACAAACTAGCATGTAAAAGTGTCTATAGATTCAGCATTACTGGCCTCTGATTGTCAGGTAGGGCAAATCATGAAGAATAACCCGAAGCTGGATATCCCCCCAAAAATAGTATTTTTGAGAGACGGATTCCATGTTTCTAGTGCTGGATTGTCAAAGGCAATGCGATTGTACTGACGTGAAGAACACTGCCTGTTGTATCAATGACAATTTACAAAGCCTAAAAGCTCTGCCTTCAAGTTGATGTCCAAAGTGAGGGAGGAGTTATACATTTACTGTATTTGTAATTTTTCTACATTTCTTTCTTGATTAAAACCCTTATTCTGCCAGTATGTAATCAGACACACATTTTTAGCATTCTGTGACTATTCTTCTGAGAATTTCTAGATGTCCTGAAAGTCCTAATTTAGACAGTGGATGTATTAAAATACATTGATCTGTGCTGAGGAATGGGGGAAATGATTGTAGGAGTACTAGGAAGTGCACTGAGAATGCCAACAGTCTTCATTCTTTTATGTAAATTATCAAAAGGCACTAAAGGACTGTGTATGAAACCCCTTCAGCTTCAGCATCCATCCTTGCAGCTGTACATCCCTCAGGTTTATAGCTTTTGAGTAATGCAGGTCATCAAAAATTGGTTCAATAATTACTTCTGCAAGTTGATTTTAATTCCTCTACCAACACTGTATCATTTTTGAAGGAAACCTAATTGACTTCTACCACAAAATTTAAGGTGAATGAATAGAATAGGTGAATACATGTCCATTCCATGTGAAATATATTTGCCGAAGCCGGTTTATAACCGGGAAGAACAGAATTCTTCTGTTTTAGTGTATGAATTAAAGGAAATAATTCATTTATTTGTCTTCTGTTTTAGTATATGAATTAAAGGAAATAATTCATTTATTTGCCACTAAGATGTCAACAGTATAAACAAAGTTAAAAGTAGAAAGAAAAAGCTTGGTAGTATGTCAAACAGCAGCTAAGCAGCTATACTCTTGAATTATTCATATGGCTTATGTAAAAATGGAGCCTGGAAAATGGAAAAGAAAAGGCTATTATTTATTTATTCTACTGAAGAATAGCACATGTAAGTGGAAAAGCAAGTGGAGTCTGAATTGTAGTCCTATGATCTTTTATTTGTGATTTAAAATAAATAAAAACAAACTAATAAATCAGTTCTATTGAATATACTTAAAATTCTGGTAAGAAATATCCTTGGTTTAAAAATTTTAATGCAGATACACCATTTCTGTGAGTACCTCAATTATGCTGAAAGAGGACCTGAGCCATTGTCTTTTCTGTTTTCTTTCTAGACTAGTAAAAGAACAGGAAATGCAACCATCATATCATTATATATAGAATTTCTCCGTATCACTGAAATACTTCGATTGTCATGTGTGAGTGCTTTTTATGGTTAAAGAATTCTTATGTGAATTTCTAATGCACTTAGAAAACACTGATCAGGATAAAAAAAAAAAAAAAAGAAATAATTTGAAGCACTTTGTTCCTGGGACTAATTTCATAATGTCCAGATATAGCCTAGAATAAGAACAAAGTGATTTTAAGCAAAATTCTGAGGCTTTGTCTCGTAACAGACAGTAATCTAGTAGGGGTTAGTAGAGGTACTGCTGCCATGGCTTTTTCTTGTTTCTTCATACTGCCCTGCAACATACTCTTCCTAATGGGAATAAGAAGGCTGGCTTCCGTGCTGGATCACAGCTGCCTGAGATTTCTCTGGTAGGTGGGCACCCAGCTGGTCAATTACACTGAGTTTGTGTCATCTTCATCTCAGAGCTGAGCAGTGAATCTATTGCATCTCAGCTTCAACCTTGTCTTGCTTCACCTGCTTTAATGGGCGCACTCACAAAGGATACACTACGTACTGAAGTATGTTAGTGATGTATTCTTCAAAGTGAACGTGTATGTTTAGGACTGACCTCTTGAAGTAAAACTAATTGGTTGAACACAAGATACCCTTCATATCCTATGCTGTTGAGGATGCACTGTGAAAACATGAGGAAAAAATCTGTTTGGATAGACCTACTGATTTGTGAATATTTTTTCTCTCCTCCGTTGCTGTATATCCTCAATAATCTTTGTCTTTTTGAATAATCACTTTAACTTGTCAGGCAACTAAATAAAAAAGTTTACACACGTGCATGTATGTATGCATTCACCATGTGAACATACATTACAAGAGACATTTAAACATGAAGCAAGTAGAAGTAATATCATTGCTAAGGTTACTGTTAAAGTTTTTTCTGTGTTTTTTTTCTGTATGTAGCTATTTTTTTTTTTTCTCCTTAGATAGTGAAGGTGGAAGAGGAAGAACTTTGGGAGATAGGTTATACTGTGAACCAAAATTCGAGTTTCTAGTCTGATCATTCTTCTGTATAAACCCTCATATACTCACTGTGGTTTGTAATATTCTAGAGGTGACTGGATTGCCTGTGTGCCGCTGGGCCTGTTAAGGGGTTGGTGAAAAGATGTTTTCACCAACTTTTCCTCAGTACTTAATGCTTTTTAGTGCAGAAGTCTCGTATGTGCCCTTTATTTCTGCTGCCCTACTTTGGAGTCTCGTTATCTTCAAGAGTTTGTAAGGATGGGATTTTCATTCATTGAGTTGTAGGAAGGAGTCAGACATACAAGTAATTTAAATCAGGATAGTGGTGTCTGGTGACGAGCATGACTGAGAAGTGAGAATGGTTGTTTCAGGGTGTTTTGGGGGTATATCTGTGTGGTTAAAAAAAAGTACATTTATTAACCATATTTTAAAGAGAATTCTTCAGCTGGAGTTCTAGGCTGTGGGCAATAAATTTGGCCAGTGACTGATGACACAAACGGAATCCTGTAGTGTCAGCTTCTCTTGAGCATGCCACTTATGTTTCTCACAATAAAGGCTGGGCTAAGAATTTTAGGTTTCCTTATATATTATAATCTTTTTTGCTTCTTCTTTTAAAATTAACAAAGTTAATTTTAGCTGATTGCTTCTCCCTCCAACCCATCCCTCACTTCCAGCTTTTCCTGTGCAGACTATTAGCTTTCATGATTTCTGGTCACAGTATTTACTTCAAAATTACATATTAAATGTTAATTCACATGTGTATATTTTGTATTTTCCCTGCCCCTTTTTTGTCTTGTGACTAAAGGTTTTTGTCAGCAAAAATACAACTGATAGAGGAGATGGATTCATGTACTGTTACTAATGGTCCAAATGTTACACTGTTTTGTCAACAGACCTCTATTGTTGAAAGCAATTTCCCTCATTGTGCCAATATATATGCTATGCTGTGTTGATATTAATGGATCTGCCAGGAAAGACATTTAATTAATCAGCTCCCAGAATAAACTCTGTCAACTTTAATTTCCTAGCTTGGGCCAGCACGGTGGGTCAGTCAGCAAATGTTGTGGTAAGTTAGATTCATGTTGAAAAAGGCTTGGTTCAGGACCTAGAAACCGTGCTTAGGTCAGTAATTTGTTTCTTTCTATCTGTGGACGTGTTTCAGCAGTCTGACAGCTCTGACATTTGTACAAGAGAAGAGAAGAGTAGTCTGCAGTGTTCCAACAGGTCAAAACAGGTCCAGCATCTAAAGCATTTGCCAATTTCTGGAGAAAAACTAGGAATACATTGTCGCCTCTTGATCAGGAAGTATATGTATTACAGTTTTACTGTAGCTAATAATATTCTGTAACTACAGAATTATGCATTAATGCAGCAAAACCTAGCATAAATCAGAAATGATCACAAACTTTTTGAGGACACTTGCATGTAATTTTTAAGATTTTGCGGTATATGTGCCTGTTTTTTGTCAGGTTTTTACTTGAACAGATCTTATAATATGCAATATAAAAAGACTTGCATACTACATTACAAAGAAGAGAGTCTCATCCAGTCTCTGTTATTATCAGTACAAAAATATATCAGTGAACATTGTCAGACACATCAGTGTCAGAACAATTGCAGTCCTTAATAGTAAAAATAATTTTTTCACAATAATTTACATAAGGTAAAGATTAGACAGAGAAGAAGTTAAAATGAGAGGTTAAAGCTATTAAATAAAGTCTCTGTCAATTTTCTCTTAGTACATTTATAATGTTAAAACAATGGCTTTGTGGCCTCTGTGCTCTGTATCATTTAAACTAACTTTCAAAGTACATTATGAACTATATGAGCTTCAAAGCTGTCTTCCTCAGTCTAAAATGGCAGTACAGCCTCCAAAATTGCAAACCTTCAGCTTGCATAAAATCTCTTAACAAAATTTCATAGTTATCACAGAAATGTCAGAGCATTGGTGTCCATATTTGTAAAATAATAAAGTAATTGAAATCCAAGTTTTTGCATTAGATGAGAAAATTTCTTAATATTTTGCAAAGCAACATTTTTGTATGTGCCTGTTCCTAACTCCCAAAGGTGCAGTAACCCATGAGCTCTATTTCTTTCAGAGGTTTTACTAGCTGAAAAAGGTGGTGGTGAAATTAAGTAGTTGTGGTTCTGCTTCTGAAAACACTTGACACCAGTTGATTTTAAATGGAGTGATTGGCATGAAACTGAAAGTTTGGGGAATTTCTGTATTCATATTGTCAGATGAGTGGAAATCACTTCATTATTCAAGCGTGTTTTATTTTTGATGTCAAATCCCCAGAAAATAAATGTGTCTTAAGAGATAGGAATAGTATCTAAAATATTTGTCCTCTGCATGTCACTGCCCCCACTTAAAGATATACTTTTTAGTGTAATTTATACAGACATTGACCAGTCATTTTAAATCCTCGAAGTATTAATAGCCTGTTATTGTCTGGGCATGCTGTATTTTTCTCTTGGATACTGATAAACCTTTTGGCATTTTATCCTGGTCAAGAATAGGTAATAGGACATTTCTATTTGATTAGGAGTTGGTTAGGCATGGTGACACTTGAACGCTAGTCAAATTCCTACAATGCCTTGAAGATGGGAAAGAAGGGTTGGGAACCAACATGTTTATTTTATAATTTAAGCTTCTTGCTCCTTTTGAAAACTGTTTAGTCCTACAGTGAGTATACAAGCCTTAGGCTTGCCTTTATGACCTCTATTCTTTTATTACTAAAACAATCAGAATATCTCTCCTGTTATAATTTAGTTGAAAACAAACAACAAAACCAAACCAAAATGGAACAAAAAAATCCTCCCTAAAACCCAAACCAAATTTTCTTTTTCATTCTTATTTGGCTATTTGCAATATCCAAGGCCTTTTTTTCAGGGAGTGGAAGTGGCAGATTCTCTCACAAGTGCAGAAGTGGACATGCTCACAGAACCTAGGGTTATGCCTGTTCTACTAAAATCTGATATAATGTACATTTTGCCCACAAAATGAAGTAATAAATGAAATTCCCTGTCTCTTGGCTTTTATTCCCTCCAACAAGTACATTATTTATTGACAGAAAAACAGAATTAAATGCATTTTATCAGCAGAATTACAGACGGGCATTGTTAAATTGCAGAGGTTTTTTAGCAAATTAAATTAGAAGACTCACCATAGTTTGTATTGATGGAATGTAATACAGACTTTAATAAAACTTTTGTTACAGAGTCAAGTAAGAGATTTCCTCAAAAATGTGTTTTATAACAAGAGAGACGTGATCTTGGAGGAAAGTGCAGGTCAACAGAGTATTGTGCAAACCTTGAAAATTTTTTATGGTGGAAAATAGCACCCTTAATTCTACTTCCTTGTTAAAGTACTGTGCTAGATGTGATGATTTCATTTAACAAAAGGAGTGCCCTAGACTCAATTGACATTAATAGCTGTAGTTCCCTTGAAGCTGGTGGAGTCAAGTCAGCTTCTAGTAGATAAAGATTTGCCGAACTGAGTTTAGGCAAATTTTTGTATTCCTACAATAGCATATTCTTTTTTTGAACGTAAATAGCATTTAGTAGAGAGAGAATAAAATACTAAGCAATGTGCACACCTCTGTGTGCTGTTAATATTTTGTTATGTATCTTAGTTTTATTCATCTCTAATATTCTGAATTAGACTGATCTGTTTATGAAGACCTAAA